>VZTY01016638.1:0-20123 GCA_013400935.1 Turnix velox | reverse complement strand
ATATACATTTTTTTATATCTATACCATCATGATTTTCTGGCCCATACACTCTTCAAAAAGCAAAAGTTTAGGACTCCATTCAGTTTTAAAGTTGTACAGTAGAATCTGGATGCATTTACCTTCTCACAGCATGATGTTGTTATCATTGATACAAAACTTATATCTGTATTTGCAAGGCAGAGCCCAGCCTCATTATTTTTGTATTCATATTGATTATATATATAAACACAAACATTTTATATATTTTTTTATATCTATAACATGATGATTTTCTAGTCCATACACTCTTCAAAAAGCAATATGGGGAGGGACGCTGGGCTCTTAGAGCTTCTGCATTATGATCTACTGACCCTGAAAATAGGGTCAGAAGGAGGTCTCACTGCTAACTGGAAAACTAATCAATATAATTCTACCAAAGGGCTGGTACACACCAAGCAATATAGTCCATCCCCCCCTCCCAGCAAAATTCTGTGCTTCATTGTAGAGAACGTAAACATAATGTTTTGATACTCAGGAAAAATTAAAAAATCAACTAAACACGAAGGTTTATGTCTTTGTGAAGTTGAGGACACCCCCAAACTATATGATGGTTCTCAGATGTTAATTCTGAGCAGTTTGAGTGGTTACCTTTAACAGTCTGGGCTTCATTTTTTAGTAAGTAATGTACAGCTGTGGTTTTCTTTCCTTCTACAATTTGAAATAACAACCAATGATGATGAAAAAACTATTTTCTTCCTCTGTCCCTTCCTTCTCTCCAGCTGTTCCCCCTCTCCCACCCCAATATTGCAGTTCCACAAGGAGAAAAATAAGCTGGTCTAATGCTACACTGACTTGTACTCACAGCAATGGAGCATCACTCTGCACAGCCTGGAGGGATGCCATCATGCACCAGGGCTGCATTTGATTCTGATCAGGTACTTTTACTGAGAAAGAGAGCAAGACGAAGGGTAAAAGGTCACTGGTGACTAATTTTCTGAAAACCAGCAGCTTGTGTAAGTAATAGAACATTTATTGTATTTCTCTGTCATCCCAGCAATGAGCTAGAAAATCCATAAGAATTCCCAGCACCAGCCTTTATTAAAGTATAGCCCTGGATTAGTTTAATGTCCAATTTAAAGTCACTGCCTGCACCTACTTTACTTACTTTTCTTAAAGAGAGCTATTTTCCCCCAGTTACTTCCCAATTGAAGTTGCCAACAATATATTTTCCCTTAATAAAAATTAAAGTTTCATTTATTTTATACATACACTTTTGTATGTTGAGCAAAGAGTGCTGAATTCCTACATTATTTTCCCCACAATGAAATATTAAAGCAGGAATCAGAGCATGGCACATATTGCAAAATCAAAGCAGAGCTTTCCAAAAAAGCAACATTTACAGGAGTCACAAATTTCCTTTTACAATGTTTATGTCCCTTCCTTTTGCTCTGGGTAAACATTCATATGGTGTCAAAATATTATTTCTCTCAAAGTCTGCTCATAGATCTCAACTCAGCTGTGGATGAGACAGAAAATATTAACCAAAGGATCTCCTTGGACCAAAGCCACAGGTCCAGCTTGAAAAGAAGGGGGAGAATGACCCTCTTTCAATGGGAAGCCACCAAGCACTTGTGATCTCTCTGCTCCTTATTTGTCATGATATGACTGGAGACCTTGGTGTGCTGGAGATGGCAATCAGCATTTTCAGTCAATATTCTTAACATCTATAATCACTGTTATTGGACCTTCACTGAGATCCCTGATACATGTTAACCCCACAAAATGTAATTACCCTTCAGACTAGACTAGAACAATGAAGTATCAACAGTATTTGATGTCAAGTGAGCCTTTCACTGTTACAGAGAGTTTTATTAGGCAAATTATCTCTTGCTTGTTCAGATTTCACTACATCCATCCCTATAGGAGCTTCCTGGTGGATCACATGAATCATACACACCCTTCACAGTGTGCTGTCCCAGCATGTCTCCACGTCAGTTACACTCAAGAGGATGCTGCATTATCTGTACTGGCCACCAAAGTCCTTTAGAAACAGGTTACTGTAATAGTGACTATTCTGTGAGTAATCCTGGGCTGCTTGGGAAAAGCTACTGCACTGGGAAAGCTTCCACCATCTGAAACCCATGGAAATGGGTCTTCTCCCTCTGAAATACCAGGCTGGACAAGGCACTGAGCAACCTGATTTAGTGGGAGGTGTCCATTCCCATGGCAGGGGGTCAGAACTACATCATCTTTAAGGTCCCTTCCAACCCAAACCATTCTATGATCTTCTCTACATTTGCTATCAGTTTTGATCTGCTCATGTTTTCAAAAGAGAAGGAGCCCACTTGAGTACCACAGGTTCTCCAGGCTGTTCTCCCACTTCAGGCACCGTCAGCTTTCTTCATTCATTGTCATGCTTTGGGTCTGCTCTGCTATAAAGCAGCAGATTTTCATGTACCTGATTGCACTCTTCACTCCTGCTTGAGCTGTCAGAGATCGTGGGGCAAACTCTACTGAGGAAATAAAAAAGACAAATAAAGTGAAATTTTCTTTGGATAATTTAAATTCCTGGTCTAAATTCTCTTCCATCTCCTATAATTCATGCTCATGACATCATAGCCAGGAATCACAGACAACTGTTTAATACATAAGTTTTCCTGTAAGGCCAAGTTAATTAGTCAGGTTTCATGTTTTACATTTATTACTTATAGCTAATGTACATTTTCAAACATGAGTGAAACACTATATCATAAATTCACAGATTCTGGATTTAAGATTTTTTTTTTTCAGGCAGCAAGCCAGTGCAATTCTCATTGAGGAAACTTCTCAATCTACACAAGGCATGTCTCACTACACATGCTTCAAATCAACATGGATGGTACTATTAAAAAGCAAATTCACAGTCCTTTAAAAGTTCTTTTTGACATTTAGTTTCTTATAATAGGGAAAAAAAACCCACTGAAGCTTGTAATGAGAGCTTTAAGAAAAAGCACAAGATGTTTAGTGGATAGGGAAATGACTGTTTCAGTATAGTCTATATGATGGTGGCAATCCTCCTGTGCTCTAGAATGGTTTTCAAGTTGAACAGAAGATGTAGAAACAGCAGAAATTCATAAAGTATGCAAAGTTGTCCACTTTCAGAAGGGTGACTACATGAAAACCTTTTTGATTTTCACTAGTGAAAAACTTCTTAGAGGATATACAACCTGTTTGGGATAAAACTCTGGAACACTGAATCTGCCAAAAGGCTGAAGGAGTTGGGGTTGCTCAGCCTGGAGAAGAGAAGGCTCATCGGGGACCTTATAGTAGCTTCTCAATACCTGAAGGGGGCTACAGAAAGGCTGGGGTAGGACTTTTTGATAGGATATGTGATGGTAGGACTAAGATCAATGGATGTAAATTGGAAGAGGGGAGATTCAAGTTGGAGATAAGAAATAAAATCTTTCCTATGAGGGTAGTGAGACACTGCAAGAGGTTGCAGATGCCCCCTCTCTGGAGGTGTTTAAGGCCTGGCTCTGAGCAACCTGGTCTAGTGGGTGGTGTCCCTACCTATAGCAGGGGGTTGAAACTAGATGATCTCTAAGGTCCCTTCCAACCCAAACCATTCTATGCTTCTATGAACATGGTGACTTCAGAAAGGAGGAAATAAGAAAATTTCATTCTGGTCTGGGCCTGATGTTGCATGCAGATCACACTTTGCATTTAATTTTTTTATGAGGAAAACTTCCATTTCCAGAGACAGGAAAGTGAATGGGTTACTCTCCTATCCTGTCCACTTCAAATCTCTGCTCTTCAGAGAGTGGGCAAGGAGGAGAATGTGGACAAGGTGCTGAATGGAAGGAAAATTTACTGAGGCAGGAACCCCGGGAGACATCACCAGCTGGTTACAATTACCAAGGTTCAAAACCTGAGGTAGAGGAAGTAAGATGGTAGATGGAACTGAGCAAGAGGCAACAATAAACTAATATGCTTTTGAAAGGAGATGGAAAACTCAGTAGAAATAGGAGTATTCAAATACTGGGTATAGTCTGGGGCATATTAAGTGGAAGAAATAAATCAAGCAATAGCTTTGAGCACATGGTGGGGAGATGTGTTTTCCTTTATAATTTGTGAAATGATAGAAATTTTTGACAGAGTTTTTAAGAATCAGCTGGGCACATACTGGAGAGGAAGAGGTAAATCTGCAAACCCACACCCCTGAAAATCTGGAAAGGCTGACAGAAGTACTCTCACAACAGCATAAGGCCTGGGTTTAAGCAGCTTCAGCCAATACACCGTGTCCAGAGATTAATAAAGCATCAAGTACAACAGTTGCAGTTAAAAGTTAACTGGAAACAAACAGCACTCTTTAATGGAAAATGCATGATTGGAAAATGACAAATAACATTAAAAATAAGTAAAAAGAGAGAGAAAAACACTGTAAAACTATTAGGTTATAAAAATAAAAGAGAGTTGAAATGGCATAAGGAGTAGGAGTTAAGTATATGTGAAATCAGAGGGGAAAAAAAAGCAAAACCCAATTAATGCTAATGAGAGAACTCACTCTCTGAGTACAACATAGAACTGTGAAGGATTATGGCTCTGGTCAGGGAGTCTGCTCTTCATGTTTATGCTACTAGCTTGGTAAAGTGACTCACAAGAAAGAAATCTTAAATAACAAACTGAAATCCCAACCCTACCAAATATAAGCAGTAAAATAGCCTTTGAAGAGGAGATTGGAAAAAAGATGCATTTTTCAAGGGAATAATTGTGTGTTAGAAAGGATCTAAACCTTTTTTAATTGTATAAAGTTAGTTCTTGTTCACATTTTTGGTATGTATAAAAACCAGTTAATAACCCAACAGTTGAGGAATGCCCATGAATTGCATTAACCCAAATTTCTCTCTACTGGAGATGAACTTTGGATAAATAATTATTTGACTAGAAAAAGATAGACTGATTCCATAATCTAGTGACTTGGGAACTTCTCTGGAATGGGACAAGGGCAGAAACTTGATCCCATATCCCATAGAACCCATAGATCTCCAACAAGCACTCCAGCAGCTAAATTATTGATTTTACTGAATTAACCTGAACATATTGAATTAACCTTACACATATATTCATTTGTGTCTTAAGCTCCTGCCATCATACTCATAAACAGGGGATTTTTTAAAGTTTTAATTTTTGCTCTGAGGAAAAAAAAATAACCAACCAGCCAAGTTGCTTCATGGCACCATAAAAAGTTGTAAATAAAAGTACAAACATTAGAGGAATAGCCAGGAGTCACTATGCATTGATTTTTTTTTTTCCAAGTATTTTAGATGTAAGAGGTCACCAAGAAGATCATGAGGCCCCTTATGGCTGATGACAAGACTAATTTGTTGACAGAAGATTTAGCATTACTTAAGAATTATATGAATTCTTTTTATCAAAGGGAAGAATGGCTGATAGATACCAGAAACAGGTTTATTTCCCCAAGGAGGAAGAAGAAATACTAAAGGAAATCAATATCAGATCAGGACAGGTGATTGAGAAATTGGAATGTTGCAGTTGCATGAGGGGAAAAAAACCAAGTTTCCGATGGTATTTATTTCCACAAAAAGGCTGTGATTGTGTCCTTAGCATTCTTACCATTTAAAAAATGGAGATTCAAGGCTAAGAAATTTAGAAAGATTCAAACTAATTGATTTCCATGGGGAACACCTCCAGATAAATAAGATTTCAAAACCATTCATTAAAATAAACTGGTTTGGAGATTACATTTTTCAACTTTTTATCCACTTCACCCCTTTTTAAGGAAAAAAAACCACAACAGGATGTGAGGGTGAGTATGTTTCACTGCATGGGAGCTCTTGGTCTGAGTTTGGGATCTATCAAAAGCCAGGCATTGTCAGATGAGTTAAAAATAGATGCAGTGCTCAGGCAAGTAACACAGAGGCAGCAAGAGTCTTGCCCTGAGAGATGATTTGTGGGTTTTGCTGTCCATTTGGAGATCAAGCTCCTACTTTGTTAAGTCTTTTCCTGCTTGAGTGACTTCTTCTCTCCAACAGTCTCCCTCAAAGTAATCACAGGCTTTGTGTACACAGAGTGGAGAGGAGGCAGATATTATTGCAGAAAACACAGGAGAAAAATAAGCTCTTCCTGAAGCAGCTGCTAAGATTAACAGGGCTGGTCCTCCAAAAAGCACACCATGATTGATAGTGTCTGGTTACAGCATGACAGCTCTGCCCAAAACAAAGTCAAGCTTTCCAAAACCGCTACTGGTTAATAGGCCTCTTCTTATGGGTATTCAAAATAAGCCAACTTGATCACAAGTTTTGAGCACACACATCACATGATCATAGAATGCTTTGGGTTGGAAGGGACCTTCAAGATTATCTAGTTCCAACCCCCCTGCCATAGGCAGGGACACCTCCCACCAGACCAGGTTGCTCAATGACTCATCCAGCCTGGCCTAAAACACCTCCAGAGAGGGGACACTTCTGAAATCTGAGAAATGGCCATTAAGAACTGAGGCCTTTAAAGGCAAAAAGAATGTTTGGACATGCTTTTTGACATGTGAGCTGTCCTCAGAGCGTAGTCTGGGAAATACTGACAGATTTCAGGAAGAAGACACTTCAGTGCTTTGGTTGTCCCTGGGCTCCACACAACACNTATCTCCAGCCTGAATCTCCCCTCTTCCAATTTGCATCCATTATTCCTAGTCCTTCCATCATCCATTACATATCCTATTAAAAATTCCTACCCCAGCCTTTCTGTAGCCCCCTTCAGGTATTGAGAAGCTACTTTGAGGTCCCCCCTGAGCCTTCTCTTCTCCAGGATAAACAACCCCAACTCCTTGAGCCCGTCATCATCAGGGAGGTGCTCCAGACCTCTGACCATATTTGTGGCCCACCTCTGGACTTGCTCCAACAGACCAATGTCTTTCCTATGCTGAGGGCTCCAGAACTGGATACAATACTCCAGGTGTGTTCCTCCAATTACTTGAGTGATCAGCTGGAGCATGAGGTGGATCTCTTCTTCCTATCCTATTCATCCATGTTTCCTTCCCATGCAAACAGGTAAGGGAAAAGCATCTGAGCCTCATCCAAACAGGGAGGGGCTGGTCAAGGGTCACATCTGGAATGGGATGGCCCTCAGAGGTCCCAGGGTATGGCCAGCCTGTGTCAAAGAGGAAACGTCAGAGCACATCGATCAGACAAAGTGCAGTTTTGTTTCCTGACACACGCTGCTTCATAGATTTATAACTTCACAAGCAATCCTAATAAAAGCAGGAATTCTTTCCATACTGAGCTGCTCCTCAGCAGGAATAAGCAAACGGGAATCAAGCTAAATTACCTAACACCAGCTGGTGTTTCTTCAAGCATTTGGGGAAGTCTGAAAAAGAAGAAATATGTAAGCCTCAAGTACAACTGGAATAATGAGCTGTCACAGAATGATGGAGAGAATCTAAGGTGAACTTCTTCAAGTGTTTCAAATAAATTTGGTTAGATTGAGCACTGAGTCCTACCTTAAGATGAAGAAAATGAACTAAGAAGCAATAATTGTAGAATATCATGGAAATAGGAACTCAATGAGGGATTCATATGTAGTCTATAAAGGAGCAATTTATCATTTGAGATTTTTGCAGGGAGCCAGCCAGTTGAAGCTTCAATAAAGCTACAATGAGTTTCCAAAATACTATTGGCTTTTTCAGCTTGAGGACTGTGGGAGTTTAAATGCAGAGAGCAGCACCAAGCCTCCTGAGTCAGAAATACTTTGGAGCCAAAGGTATAAGCCTCAATGTCTAAAGGCAGCTGTGCTTTCTGGGCAGCAAGGGAGGTGGTCTTTCCACAACACAAATGGTCTTGCCAAGCTGGGAAAATTATTCAAGGCAGCAGACAAGGCCTTAGCAGGTATGGGTCCCATAATAACTTTCAGAAAACACAGCACTAAATTGGTGCTTTACTCAGACTTACTCATTGCCATGCTCAGACTATGGAGCCAAAGAGGCTTCTTACTACAGAAAAGCTGGCAGGCTTCTAGGAGGGCTTTTAGGGAAACCATTTTCCTTCCTCTATTTCTTACTCCCTTCCTATGAGATGAGAATCATGCTGCTATCCAGCTTTGTAAGACGTTTTGAGAGAAAACAGCCATGAGTGGGGTATGGAGAAGGAGGAAGTACATTTTGACTTTAGGTGACCTGCTGTACCAGAGCAAGCAGGGAAAGGAACCAGGTTTGCTCTCCCTCCTTCCAACTCCTTGTTGATGTGAACTAAAACAAAAACAAAAGTGTGGGAAGGCTACCACTGAGAAAGAGCCATCATACACAGGTTTTGGAAAGCATTCACTTTTTTCAAGCCTCCTGGGTCAGCCCTCCTGGCTAGGTATGGAGAAGGTGTCCCATGGGAGGCCAGGGTAGGGGTGCAGCCACATGCTCTCCATGAAGGCTGGCTCTTGTAACATGAAAGCAAACACCTGCTGCTCATATGCCCAATGTCAAATCTTCATTTCTCAGCCCCTCTGCCACCCAAGAAACAGGTGAATACAGAAATACCTTTTTTTCCTACATGAAAATAAAACAGTACTGTAAAACATAGAAACTGAGGACCTGCCACATCCTTACTGCATCCCTTTAGGAGCTGGAGTGCAGATTACCCACTCATCTCCTGACTTGCTGGCATTATTTTTCACAGCACAGGAAAGTGTGAAGCACTGTGAAGGGCTGTTTTATTTAATCTTGCTTCATCTTAATGAAGCATTTTGATGGTGGTAGTGGTGGTGCTTTTGTTGTATGTACTCAGGCCAGAAAAGCATCACTGCTGATGGTGTGACTTCCCCTATGAAGTGAGAGATCAGTAGCAGAGCTCCTGCTGCCAATCCCCAGACCTTGGCAAGAGGATTGTTTAAAAAGAGGCCCTGCTATATCCTGTGCACCATGGGAGCACTGGAGAAACTGCCAGCCCCAAGTCCTGGTGGCATGTTTGGTGTGGAGGTGGAGCAAACACTCTGCAGACCACAGTTCTGCAACTTCTCAGTGACCTCCAATCACAGGACATGGGGCAATGGGTGCAAACTGGAACACAGGAGGTTCCACAGAAATAGAAGAAACTTTTTTCCAGTGAGGGTGACAGAACACTGGAACAGGCTACTCAGAGAAGCTGTGGAGTCTCCTTCTCTGGAGACATTCAAAACCTATCTCAATGCCTTCCTGCGTGACGTGATCTAGGTGTTGCTGTTCTGGCAGGGGGACTGGACTTTATGATCTCTTGAGGTCCCTTCCAGACCCTGATATTTTGATTCTGTGAACTTACTTCCTTTTGGTGTTTGCCAGGGTCCACAGGCATCACACCCACTTCAGTTCCCCAGAGGCTTGTTCAGAGCAGTGTTGTGGCTGCATTAAGTGACATGGGAGAAAACTACAGCCAGCAGGATGGGCAGGCCACTGGAACCCCTGCCTCCTTCTGGGTGTGAGAAGGTCACAGTGAAATATTTCACAACACTGGGTATCAATATCATCAAATATGAATTTGATTCATTCCCCAGGAGAAGGGAAGATTTGCAGTGTTTTTCCTTTGAAAGCAACCGTTTATCCCCAATTGCAATGCATAAATTACTTCATGGGTCCAAAATCCTCAAGGGTCTATCTCAGAGTCATATAATGTTTCTGTGGGCTTCTCAGATTTACAATAGCTGATAGATGTGTAAAATCCCAAGTAGGCAGAAAGCCTCTTGAGAATCCAAATGTGCAGATGCCACAAAGCAAAAATTATCTCTGCTAATGTTGCCATTAACTTATACTCAGAATTTTCCCCTGCAGGGTTTTATTTTTGTTTGTTTGTTTTTCTTACTAGCTGCTACATTTGTGGAGAATACACTTACTTTGAATTAATTCAGTTCAGCTTTGATAACTCTTCTCACAGGAACGTGGAGCATGTGGCTCCCTTTCCAAAAACCTGAAGCTTGTCAGTGGGTTCTTAATCCAAAGGCACTGAAAGAGAAAAATAAAACCAAAACTGATGTGGTCTTTGAGGCTGATACAAAGGAATAGCCCAGACTAATTCTTGTTATTTCCTTCAATAAAAATACTTGAGTATTTATGCAGAATTACACTTTGAATAAACTACTTTGAAATAATGAAAATGCTATTCTACTGCTTCAGCCAGCAAAGCAGCAAAGCAGCAAAGTCAGAGTTCTTCCATTACAACTTCCATTTCTTGGTGGTAGCATTCTGGTTCACCAGGTTCAGCAAGATAAACCTGCTACAAACACAGATCTATGAAGCTCTTCCCTTGATTATTAAGAAACAGAAGATTATGCCCAGAAATCTTGCAAGAACAACATTTGAGCCCAGCTATTTTGAAATGCATCCTTTTAGTGGACTAGACTCTGGGTGATGAGGGGTAACGTTTCAAAATCATGTTTTAACTGCAGCTCTTCACCAGCTGCTGCTGTGTCACCAGGACCTTCCCTCCCTCCTTCTTCCACCCAGCCCTGCTCTCCAGCACAGAAGCAGTGTGGTGAACTCCTGGCCACAGGAGCCAAGTCCATCACTGAGGGGGACTCTCTTGAAGGTCTGTTTTCACAGCATGGAACCCATTTCACACCACTCCCCTCCTTCAGGTTTGCCTTGCCTTGGGCCTGAGTAGCACTACTGTGGCACTGGCTTCAATAAGTGACTTCTTATTGTGCCTAATCATGTGCAAATGTGTTAAAATTGGTAGTTTTTAGCAAACAGTTATGGAACATATTACCGTGAGGCATTTGTTCATGGCGTGACAATGATTGGCCCCCTGCCACTTAAATGTTTTATTTAATAATGTGGGAATTTCAGTGTGTTTTCCTTTCATTATTTTTAACTTGAAAACAGAAACAGAAAGCCCCTTCTTTTAAAGTTAAAACTCCACCGCCTAGAGTCTGTCAAAAGCAATATAAGCATCTGGATTTTAAAAAGGGAGCTTTTGCAGGATGTTAATTTAATATACTGGCATATTTCATGCATACTTTTTATATTTTGTATGCTTGAAGCTATCTCCACAGTGACCACCCAGAAACAACAGACTCTTCAAAATTTGAAACTCAGGAGCAAAAAGATGATGTTCAAGTAACATTGTGCATTTCAGGTAACATCAACCAGTCCTGGAAACCAAAAGCTCTGGGTAGCACTTCAGCTGCTGGCTGCAACTCATTTATATGAGCCAGCAGGTAAAATAAAAGGGTTTACATTATAAACAAACTAACCCTTTGCTCCCGGAGGGCTCCACTTCCAAAACATTCCAGTTTTAATAAGGTCTGCAATGAATAGAATAATTTTCAATCTTATATTTGCAAAAAGTAACATCTCAAACCCACATTTTTTGGCCAAAACGCCACATTGCATTGGATGTCATGTAAGAGGAATTAATAAGCAAGAATGGGTCTCTACCCTACATTGAGGACTTCATTAGAATATGGAAAAGCACACCCCCTAATTTCCTGAAAAAGTTTCCTGCTGAGATCCTTTGTAGGAGCTCCTCAACTGGAAGACACTGCTTCTGCACAGCAGGAACAAGCACATTTTTTTAGAAGCTGAGTTTAAAAACATGATGTGTTCAACATGAAGCAGTTCTCCTTGAGCAAGCCCATGAATATATCAAGTCTGGAAATGAAAAGTCAAAACCTGAAATTTTCTTTGCACTTAAATTATTTAAGTTCAGGACTTACACCTTTTATTTATTTTTATTCTCCCCCCCTTTATTTTTTTCTTCCAATTTGCCTTTCTGGAACTATTCTGTAGTCTTTCTTTAGGTGACTGTGTTAAAGCTCCCAATTAATACAATCACCTTGGCAAACCCATCTCACCATTCTCACCTTGACTGCCCCATAAGAGACAGTTGGAGAGAAAATCAAGGATATTTTGACAAATAAATGCTTCTGACAGTGGCCCACTCGAACTTTTAAGGTGAATTTGAGCATTAAATACACAAGACAGACCCCAACACTGAAGTTACATGAACATACAGAACAAAAGGTAAATAAAGAAAAAAAATAAAAGGGATAGTTGACAGATACTGAGGCAGAGTGAAACATGCAGGGTTACATTTCATGCTTCATTACTGACACAGACAGAAATTTTTGTTAGTTAACCTTCTTCTGGACCCTACTATAATGGTTCTACTGCAGTTAACCAGCATCTTTTCTTTACTGTATCACATTTTATTTTATGTTATTTGATGTTCTATTATTTTATTTTTTTCCTACTATCATCCTAATCATTCTCTTCCAAGCAGGACAAACTGTAATGCAAAAAACCCTGCTCCCAGCAGAACAGAGGGAAAGGAAGCATTAGGAAAAAGGACCTGGGGTTGTTGCCTTATTTACCTGACAAGTAGAAGTTACGCTGGCTCCACTACAACCACTTCTGGTGGGAAACTAAGAAATTTTCAAAGGTCTTTCAGTTTCAGGCATGGAAGCATTAGCTAGAGAAACTGGGAGAACTGTGAAAGCTGGAGAGTCAGGAAACGGAAGGGTTACTTGGGTTTTCACATTTTTTGCTTTATGTTTTAAACCCAAGTTGAACTCAGGCACTGAGATTCATCCCACTTGAAATAACACAGTAGAAATAATTGTGCTTACTTGGAGCTGATGGCCACAGTTTAAAGTACCAAATGACTGTGGTGGGGAGATAACCAGGGAGTGGACCACTCATTACTTGTACTGGTGGAGCACCCAAACAGCCTTGGATGCTTCCTGCCCAATCATCTTGTAATAGAGGATAAACAGAATAATTTTAAATCAATTACAATCATAATTAGTAAGTTCATGCATCTGAGCAAATTAGAGAAGAAAACTCCCTGCACTTAATTTCAGCTTTGAAAAAAGTCAGTTGCCATACCCTAAAGAAAAATAATTTTACATATATATTGTTTTATTAAAAAAAAACCCAAAACAATTATGTTATAAAATAAATACTGGCAGCAAAACAGTAAAGAGGGGGCATTCAGACTCTCTGTAAGCAAAGGCTGCACGAACAAGCTGCCAGAAGCCCAACAGCTGCATCTGATTTTCATAAAAGGGAGCAGATTGCTTCAGCTGCCCCCCCTTTGGAAGGTGAGGCCCAGGCTGTGTCCTCCCAGGCAGGACTGCTGCCACCCGAGCTATCCCACGCACAAGACAAGAGCAACCCCACACCACGTCCCATAGTCTGGAGTCTTCCTTTCCCTGTCCCACCAGCCCGGGGGTGAGGATGTCACAGAAATAAGGGCACTCCTAATCCACACCATAGTCCATGGGTACAATAGGAGAGGCTGGAAAACAATTACTGGCTAACGCAAGCCCTTTAAAAAGAAAAGTCCTCCTTAGTTGTTAATAGGTCTGCTAGATATCATTTTCAAAAGTCCACACAACTCAGGCTAAGAAAGAAGGCAAAAGTTTAGGTAAGCGGAACTGCAGTGCACATCTTTCAAAGGATTTCTTTTTCACCCAAGTCTCCAGAATATAATTTATGATTCCATGACCAGCTACCAGTTGCTGATGATGATGTCACACTTGGCCTTTTACATCTTTTCTGCCACCTGAATTTCGACTCCAAGAAACCCTACACTGCAGCGAAAGGCAGGAAGATGTCAAAAAGCATGTGCTACGACTTATCACGCCCCAAACATGCTGAGAACACAGACACTATGTAATGGCTGATAGAGTGCTCTCACATCGAGGCATCAACAGCTTCTCTTTTGTCAGTGGTGCTAAATGAATTGGAAGATTGCTGTGCTACAGCTTCTCAGTCAGATGAGCTGTCAGCAGCTTTGCAATGGCCATCTGGGGGAAACAAACGCTTGGCCCAAAGCAAGATGACGTAAGAGGAGAGGAGCACTGGTAGCGATATGGTGGATTATATTCAAAACCTATCTTATTTGGTAGCTAGCTGTGGATGACAGCACTGAAGCAGCACAATAAAATGCTTTTATGATGTTCTGTAAATCCCTTGGGTTCACCACGCTTGTGTACGCCTTGAGCTCATCTATTGGCCAGGAATGAAACAGAAGTAAGTTCTGTTTCATTCAAGATTTCAATTATTATTTATGTATAACTCAAATAATAGCTGCTGCTGAACCTTGTCAACTGTGTTTTTTTGGCATGCACCTTTTCAACCTGCTTTCCTCAGACATTAGGGTAAGAGATCATAAAAGCTTTCCTTGCTGGGCTGAGAAAAACTTTTGTTCCACACAGAAAAAGAGAAATCCCACCACAGCAATGGCAAAAGCCAGAACTCAAGTGTCTGCTACTCACATGCTTATTTCTGAAATTGAAAGTTTTGGAGTTTTTATTTGTACACAAAAAATAAGGGTTGTTTGCAATAGCATGGGACAGAGATGTTGTATGTAGCTGAAACAGCCAAAGCCCCAGTGAAAGAAACCATCTCCTCTGCTTGAAAAGGCAGCAAGCAAAACCAGGAAGAGTTGTGTCTCATTCCAAACCTCAAATTACCTTCCATGAAAAAAAAAGAAGAAAGAACCAAACAAAATCTAACAAAAATATCACACACTTCTTCTCAAACATTATTTAAAAAATTGAAAATACTTCACTGCAGAAATTTCTCTGCTTTTAGATACTCAATGAAATTATCGAAAGGATCATCTGAAGCTATGGATAGATCACATTTCAGCTGTTATCCATCCAGAAATGAGAAAAATACAGAAACCTTGCCTTTCAACATCAAAACTTCAAGTAGTGATTGACAAATGGACTTACAGGTTCCCATCTAAATGTTCAAATGGTGACAGCTACAAAAGCCATGAAAGGATCTCTCAGTTTGTATATGGGCTGCTGGGCTGTGATAAAGGGAAGAAATGGGAAATGCAAGATTTTGCTCTTTTAGCAAAATAGATTTTCACAGATTTCATAAAGTTGCATAAAGGCAACACTTAAGAGAAACAATAAAGATTCCCTGTTGACAAGGCAAAAGGTATTTTAAAAGTTTAATGCGCTGCTCTGGGAGCCAGGTTAGTAGGGTTCTGCTACCTCTCCCTTTTCGGGTTCTCTCCCTTCCCTTTGCTTGCAACTTCTTGACCATCTATGGTGCTTTGTTTATCCATTGAACAGCTGTCCCTTTGCCTGCATTCCTTCTCCCCACTGTCACTGGGATTGTCCAAGGTATTCTTCCTAATCGTGTCTAATTGGCTGTTTAAAATGCATAATCCTCTTTAGAAGATTACTGCAGCAGAGGCTTCCAGGAAATGCATGCTCTCGTGTTATCCAAGGTCTTCAGCTTGTGGCTTTCTACCTGATCTCCCCTGGCCACATCATTAGAGACCTTTGGAAGAAAGCACCAGCAGCTTCCAAAAGTCTTCCTCTACTGCACTATGTTTCCTCCAGGAAACAAAAAAGACTGAAGGTGTGAGGTTGGGATCATGCTTTGGATTATATAATGTAAAATAAGAACAAAGTGGACTAATTAAAAGGCATTTTAACTTAATGAAGAGTGCAAAATGGGCATATTTTAAATAATTATATAAAAATGGAAATAAAATTAAGATTTACAATAAAAAATGCATCCACCACCAGTAATTTTTTCTACCCAAACTCTGAAGGATAAGATACTACAATCTACAGAAGTCCTTAATCGAGAGGGAAAGAAAAGGTGAGGAAAAGAAGACAGAAAGAGAATTACAGAAGAATTAAGATTCCTAACCTGCTAAAGATCCAAGAGCCACTGTTGGAAAAGGGGCTATCTGCTGTAATAACCACATTTATTATGCATTGCTAGGAAAATCCCGACAGGTTTATCAAGTCATTATACAGAAACCCTACCACCAGTGCATGGTCACATACCAGAAGCCCACAATCTAAAATTACATGTTTTGGCATTCATTGGATAAGAACATTTCAGGGGGGGAGATGGGTGGGGAAAAAAAAAAGGAGAAGAGATAAAAAGAAAGAATCTCCTAATAACATGAGAGGAGTCAGGCATATCTGCAATTCTTGACTGCTACATTTTTTCAACCATCATTATCTCAATGTTACCCTGTGATCCCTCTGAAAATACCTCGGAAAACCCACACCTCAGAATCCGCTGATCCTACAAAATGACAAGTTTTAATTGCCTAAACCAACATCCTACTCTGCAGTTTCTCTCTTTACAGAAGTTCCTAACAGACTTAAAGTGCCAGCACAGAAATGGGGCACTATGGCACACAACAGATTTAAACATAAATAGGTTAAAAATCACACCATAAACAATAACCATTTTCAAACCAGCTTCCAAGGACCTGCATGTTCTCATAGACCAGAACAATATGGATGGACAGTGAGGGTTTTTGAGGAGGAAAGGTTATGATGACCCTTCAGAGGAAAATCTGGTTTACCCAAGAGTAAGTTCCAATAAACACCTTAAGATGGAGAATTGACCATAGCCCTCAGGAATCACGCTGGAGATGGGTGAAATTTATTGTGGGCCTCCCTGTTATTTACCTCACTAGAAGCTGCACGAAGCTAAAAAGCAAAAACAAATAAACAAACAAATAAATGCCCCAGTTTGAGAGGCTGCAAACAAAACAAAGCAGGGGATGAAGGCAGTGAGATCTCCTTCACTATCATGACACAGTCACTGCAGCAGGTACAGAAGTCCCAGGTTCACAGTTCATATCTCTGTGGCCAAGTCATCAGAACAATAGCTCCCACCTTGAGATGTTTAGTTATTTGGTTCATAGAATCATCTTATAGTTTGGGTTGGAAGAGACCTTCAACACCATCTAGTTCCAGTCCCCTCCCATTAGATCAGGTTGTTCAGTGCCTCATCCAGCCTGGTCTTAAACACCTCCAAAGAGGGGGCATCCACAACCTCTCTGGACAACCTCTTCCATTGTCTCACCACCCTCACCAGAAAGAATTTCTTCCTTATATCCAGCCTGGATCTCCCCTCTTCCAATTTACATCTGTTATTCCCAGTCCTGACATACAATATCCTATTAACAAATCATACCTCTGCCTTTCTGTAGCCACCTTCAGGTATTGAGAAGTTACTATGAGGTTCCCCTTAGTCTTCTCCCAGCAGAAGAACAGAAGAACACCAGAACATCAGAGAACAAAGCCAAAGAAAATTAGGGCTCATGTAGAGTTTGTTTGTTTGTTTCCAGGTCACATAATTCAAATCAGAAAGATCCAATATTAACTTTCCTGATAAATTTGGCTAAATTCTCCCTTAGCATTGTACTTGGCAGCAGCAACCTCCACTCAAACTACAAGTTAGAAATTGCAGCTATTTTATAAAAATGAAGTTCTAATGGAGAAATTGAATAAATAGGCATGAAACAGCCACCCATGCCTCTCTTGGGTAGTTTCTAAGCAATGTGAGAAGCAGGGAAATTCCTTTTTCATGATGGCTCTGTAAAATGGAAGAAAAAAGTGTAGTACAGTCAAAAAGAAATTTTTTACTGTGAGGGTTGTGAGACACTGGAAGAGGATGTCCAGGGAGGTTGTGGATGTCCCGTCCCTGGAGGTGTTTAAGGCCAGGCTGGACAAGGCACTGAGCAACCTGGTGTAGTAGGAGGTGTCCCTGCCTATGGCAGGGGGGTTGGAATTAGATGATCCTTAAGGTTCCTTCCAGACTTAAAACAAGTCTGTAGAAAGGCAGGAAAGCCAGAGCTTTTCTCTTGAAAAAGATTTTTTCTAAAGAAATCTGGAAATGTGGAAAAGAAACTAAAATGCTCCTAGTTTTTTTTTGTTTAATAAAAAAAAAACACCCAGAAAACAACAAAGTAAGCACTTGTTAAATGCTAGGTCAGAGATTTCTGACTGGAATGATTGTGGAAAAATGATCCACTATGAGGGTTTTGACACTGAGCCTTGAGAGATGCTCACAATAACTGTAATAAAGCAGCTGCTGTTGGCATTATCAATGTTTACATATCAATTTATGACAGTGTGATGTTCTGGTATAGTATTACCTAATAGCAATTAGTTTGATTTGGAGTGATTAGGTGTTCAGTTACTCACAGAGGCCCATGGTGTTAGAAACCATTCAGAGTCTGCTTGCAGATTTCAGCTTTGAAATGGGCAGAGACACCCCCCATTAGACCACGTTGCTCAGTGCTTCATCCAGCCTGGCCTTAAATACCACCAGAGAGGGAGCATCCACAACCTCTCTGAGCAGCCTGTTCCACTGTCTCACCATCCTCACAATAAAGAATTTCTTTTTTATATCATTGAGACACAAAATGCAGGAAAATTTTATGGAAGCAATGCTTGCAATGAAAAAAGTCAGGCACTTTAGAATATGGGAGATAAATCCAGGTTATTTAAGAATATCTAAATGTCAGTGCAGCTTCCCACTTACTGCAGCCACGCTGCTTCCCCCAGAGAGCAGTTCTGGGGCATCTGCAGAGTGGCAAGTAGACAAACATAAGGTGATTCCACCTCTCTACACAGACTTCCTGCATCCTGACATCCTGATCTGTTGGGAGAAAAATCATGAGCCTTTCCAGATGAGGGTCTCTTCGTGCACATAGATTGAAGTTCTGTGCTCACAGAAACTGCAGGGATGAGATGGGGTTGGTGTAGTCCTGACCACTGCTCCAGGTTGGAGCCAAAACCCCTCAGCAATGTTAGTCACCATAAAGAATTTCTTTTTGACTACACCTTTTTCTTGGTTTTTACAGACCCATCATGAAAAAGGAAGGTCTCTGCTTCTCGAATTGCTAAGAAACTACCCAAGAGAGGCATGGGTGACTGTTTTATGCCAATTTATTAAAATTCTCCATTATAACTTAATTTTAATAAAATAGCTGCAATTTCTAACTTGTAGCTTCAGTAGGAGGTGTCCCTGCCTATGGCAGAGGGGTTGGAACTAGATGATCTTTAAGGTCCCTTAAGTACAAGAGGGAGTGTGGAGTACCCTAAATCTTATTTCTAATTACCCATAATGGGGGAAGTTCTAATTGTCCCATTAATAAAGCCTTGAATATCAACTGCTCAGATGTTAAAAGAAATGTAAATATGAATTGTCGAAACTTTAATATCCCAATGACTGTAAGAGACTTTATCACTTATACACTTGGGTTTTTTTTGATGGAACTGCACCCACTTCTGTAGTGAAGGCTCCTTCCTTAGTTAAACAAGGTCTGCATTAAAAGGATTAACTCAGTGCTACTCTAGTAATATTTGCCCTTGTGGGTAGTATACAGCATGATATATACTGCAGTCCTCCATATATTAATTCTGGGCCATGGTTTAATTAGCCTATGCATAATATATTTGAGGGATCTCTATCTGTGATGTGATTGCTTTTGTGTGTCCTGTCTCTCTGCTCTGGGCTGCGCTGGTTCTAGTAAAGGCACAGCAGTCTCTGGAAATCCTTCTCCAGTGATGAAGGTGAGATGAGAAGCATCAGTACCACAACCTTCCACACAAATTCTCATCTCCTCCAAGCACTCTCAGCAAAGGTGTTGCTCATCTATGGATAGATACTAGTCCCTAGTGATTTTAACTATTTTTTTCCAGAATGTAAACCCAACATGGTTTCCAACACAAATGTCCATCTTTGGACCTCAGCTGAAGAGTGACTGATGAGAGTCAGACCTGGTGTGTGACACAGAAAATTGTAAGCCCTGATTCTGAGGTTTTAAAATGTTCCACAGATAACATTTTCAAGAAGCAACCTTCATGAGATCCTCTGAAGGAGTTAGAAAAAGCTCATAAATGTAAATTGATCTCCCTTCTTTAATTTGTATCTTTTGCTTCATACAGAGGCAAGATCTCCTGACTCTGTAGTAATTAGGATTATGATATTAAATTATCTAAATTAGTATTATTTGTGTCCAAGATACAAAGTAACAAAAAATTAAAAAGCTAATGAGTTTGAGTGCTTGATATCAAAAAGAGAAGTGAATCCATTAAATTATTCAACATCCAATGTTAATCCAATGATAAAAGCACTAAAAGGTTTAAACTAATTTCGTTCGCACACAAAAATCACTCTCCTACAATAATCACATGCATGGACTAATTGTGCACTTGATTCTAAAATCAACCTCCCAGCTTAAAACATTAAGCAGAGGGTTAAGACCCCGATGCTGTGAGTGATAAGATACAATTACATGCTCATTGTGTTTTAGATAAAATTGTTTCAAATGTCAAAGCTGGCTTGGTCTACATCTACCCAAGAGCCAAACTGAGCATGTTGATTGTCATTGGACACAAGGAGATAG
>VZTY01016623.1:21207-47474 GCA_013400935.1 Turnix velox | reverse complement strand
TAGAGCAGGGCAGGTTTAGGTTGAATNTAGAGCAGGGCAGGTTTAGGTTGAATATTAAGAAGAAGTTCTTCACTATAAGAGTGGTGATGCACTGGCCCAGGTTGCCCAGAGAGTTAATGGAAGCCGCAACCCTGGAGTCATTCAGGGCCAGGCTTGATGAGGCTCTGAGTGACATGGTCTAGTGCAGAATGTCCTTGCTCACTGCAGGGGGGTTAGACTGGATGACCTTTGAAGGTCCCTTCCCATTCTGTGATTTTATGATTCTGAGACTGTCTCTGCTCCTGCAGGTGAGGCCTTCCACTCCTCAGAGCATCATCAGCACTCGGACCTCACTGCTCCTCCCAACAGTCCCACCGGCCTCCCCTCCCAGCCACCAGCGCTGCTCCCCTCCAAGCAGATGCCCACCCACACGGGGCCCTTCAGCTCTGCCCCTCATGTCCCACCGGGCTCCTCGCCACAGGCCACGCTCTTCCCTGCACCCACTGCACAGGCGGCAGCCCCAAAGCCAGTGCCTGAGTCCCCTCCCACTGGCACCGTCTCACACAGTCCAGGGTCATGTAAGAGCCCTCACCTGCCTCCTGCCAATGTGCCCCTGCTGAAGATGCCGCCCCCGCTGTCAGGCTGTGCTCATCCCTGCAACGGGCACTGCAGCACTTCGCTCGTCCCTCCTCCTGCCTCCCACCAGCTGCCCGGTACCAACAGGTGAGTAGGGGAGCCCTGTCAGCTCCCAGCCTCTCTCCTCGCTGGGCAATGTGCCCTTCCTCCCTCCCCTGCCCACGGGTGTGCTTTTCCCCATGGAGGGAGCGGTTGCCCCATCCTGGTGGCTCAGAGAAGCCTCTGTGTTTGCGGGCCGGTTCCGCTGCTGCAGATCCCTGTTCTCTGAGGGTTGAGCTCTTTCCCTCGCCACGTGTCTTCTTCCTGCGGTTGTCCTTTAGTACTGGTGGTGCAGAAGAGACTGTGCTTGCTCCTCCTCCAGCTAAAAGACCGCCTGGTCAACCTGCTGTTGGCCAATGGGACCTTTGTCAGTGAGACCCGTCGGGCAGCTGTGGTACTGGGCAAAGGTCTTCCAGAAGATGAAGCCTGTGGACTTGTGGTTCTGCTCTCCTGCTCCCCTGCCACTCCCTGGGCTGCCCGTGCCCTGGAAGAGAGCACGCTGAATTGCGGGTGCTGGTTCCTCTCCACTGATTAGTGCTCCCTGCGGAGGGGAGGGCTGGCCAGGTCCGAGCTGGAGCTTGAGGAATGGCGCTGTGGGCCGTGCCCTGGCCTCCCTGGTCTCTGAGCTGGGTAGTCTGTGCCTGTGGGAGCCGGGCCTTCCTGCACGTGGGGATGTCTGGCAGCTGCATGCAGTTCCAGCGTTTCTCACCTGTGCTACCCCCAGTGAGTACCGCTCCCTGCCGTGGGATCAGCTTGTGGCCTGGCAGGGGGACACTGCTTTCTGGAGCTCTGATTCCCCAGCTCTCTGCCTCCCAGAGGCCCTGGGGGGCCAGGAGCTACAGATGTCTTCTGCCGTGGGCTCCTCTGGCATCTCCCCCAGAGGAGTAGGATGCAAGGGAGGGGGTTTGTCTGCCCTGCAAATCCTTCTGCTGCCCTGGGAGGGGTGTTCCTACACGTGGAGTGTGGGGCAATTTTGAAAATTCACAGCTCCCACTTAATCCTTGCCCCTCTCTCCTTCTCCTCAGGGACCCCTCTTGCAAAGGGCACAAATTCCCAAACGGTACCACCTGCCACCCACCGCAGCCATGTGAGGCTGATGAGGGGCTTGGGGAGGATGAGGACAGCAGCTCGGAGCGCAGTTCCTGCACCTCTTCCTCCACCAACCAGAAAGATGGAAAGTTCTGCGACTGCTGCTACTGTGAGTTCTTCGGCCACAATGCGGTGAGTGAGGGGCTGGTCTGCAGCCACCCCTGGTCCTTGTGCTGTGCTTTGGGATGAGATGTTGCATGGTCTGTGTGCTGAGAGTGAGGATGAGCAGGTTTGGCCATGGCTGTTCCTTGCTGTCATAAAATCATAGAGTTTGAAAGGACCTTTGGAGCTCATCCAGTCCAGTTCCCTGCAGTGACCAGGGACATCCTGCACCAGATCAGGTCTCTCAGAGCCTAATTAAGTCTGGCCTTGAATTCCTCCAGGGATGGGGTCTCCACCACATTTCTGGGCAGCCTGTGACACTGTTTCACTACCATGATGAAGAACTTCTTCCTATTGCATGGGCATCTCCCCTTTCATTTCCATCCTACCCTGCCAGCCTGCTGGTCTCCTCACTCTCAGCGACCTGCCCAGTCCCAGGGCTTGGCACAGCCAGCCAAACCATGTAGTTTCAGGGTGGAAAAGGGTTTGGTGGGAGCTGTACAGACTTATCTTGCTGATACCTTGGGGAAGGTCAGTGGAGGAGCCAAGGCCACCTGTGTGTCCTTCTGGCTTAGTGTGCCTGCCTGGCTGATGTCACTCGCCTCCCGCAGCCCCCGGCCGCTCCCACGAGCCGCAACTATGCTGAGATCCGGGAGAAGCTGCGCTCACGCCTCACCAAGAGGAAAGAGGAGCTGCCACAGAAGCTGGGGCACAACAGCAGTTCGGGAGAGCCTGCCGTGGATCACCGCAATGTGGACGAGCTACTGGACTACATCAACAGCACTGAGCCCAAGCCCTTGAACAGCGCCAAGGCAGCCAAGCGGGCACGGCACAAGCAGAAGAAGAAGGTGAGGCTGGGCAGAGGAAGTGGTGCCTTGGGAAGACCTCAGCAGGGAGGTCAGGGAAAGACAGTTCTCCTCAAAGGGATTTGCCTTTTCTCCATCCCGGCTGTTGAGTTTTTTTGAGGTCTGTGTCCTTTGCTGCCCTGTCATATGAGGTACCTGACTCTCTGCAGGGCTTCCCCTGCCTCTGTTCTCACAGAGGGTGTCCTAGCCCTCCTAGGCACTTTGAGCTGCACTGTCCTCCCTGCTCAGTGCCATGGCTCTAACAAATGCTGTGCACTTCTGGTGGGGAGATGTGGTACCATGATGGCTTGTGCTGGTGCCTTTATGCCCATAGCATCGTGCGCTGCGCAGTGTGGTGGTTGTTGTGGTGCTCATGAGGGCCATATCGCAGTTTGGGGGCTGTAGAAGACAGGATGGCTGTGTTGAGCGCTGGCCCTTGGCTTTGTCTCCTGACCCAGCTGGTGCACAGCTATATAGCTCTGTGGCCAGCCCATCCTCATGGCACCTGTGTTGCAGGAGAAGGAGAAAGCCCAGCTGGAGGCAGAGGCCCAGAAGCGGGCAGAGCGTGCTCCTGCAGCCAGCCAGGCCCGGGAGCCAGCTGAGGAGAAGCTGCTGGAGTGGCCAGAGCTCGAGCTGGAGAGGGTGAACAGCTTCCTCAGCAGCCGGCTGCAGGAAATCAAGAACACCATCAAGGACTCCATCAGGGCCAGCTTCAGTGTCTATGACCTCAACCTGGATGTCAATGACTTCCCCAAGAAGGCAGCTGTCCTGGAGCAGAAGAACCTGCTCTCCCATCTCAACGGCTCTTCTGACCTGCAGGACATAGACCTTTCTCTGGCCCCTCTCAGCCTGAGCCCCACCAAGAGCCACACGCTGCTGCGGGGCGAGCTGAGCCCCCGATGGGGTGAGGGCACTGGGGAGCCACCGCCGGCCCCTGCAGCTGAGAATGGGGTGGTGAAACGCCTCAGCGCCGTGCCCAGCCTCTCCCGCATGATCTGGGTGCAGTCCAAGGCTGCGGACTCTGCCGCCGACGGCAGCGGGCTGAGCCCGGAGCACAAGGAGGGACTGCAGCTCAAAGGGACTGAGCCACCGCCGGAGCCACTGCCTCCTGCCGGTAACCGGCAGCGCAAGAACAAGCGGCAGAACGGGCAGGCAAAGAAAGGGGATGGTGTCACCGCTGTGTCCGGAGGCCAGGCCCGTCTGGAGAGTCTTGGAACCAAGGGACAGGTGCTGGGATCCAAACATCTTCCCAAGGTGGGCGTCCCGGAGCTGCAGCGGGCGGGCAGCTGTGCCGAGGCTGGAGAGAGCGGCAAGGGGCAGCCCTGGGGCAGGATGGAGAAGGAGAGGAGTGGAGAGTGGAAAAGCCGGAGGGGAGAGGGCAAAGCCGAGCTGCCAGAGCCACCACAACAACAACCACCTGTCCCGGCCACGGGGGACCCACAGCCACCACCCCCCCCTGCTCTGGGAGGTTCCCCCCAGCCCAAGGGGAAGAGCAGGAAGAGCCGGAACAAGGTGGAGAAATCCAATACCTCGATCGGTGAGTGCTGGGAATGTCCTTTTGTGCCGCCATGCTGGCGGTGATCCCTTCCACAGGTGCCAGTCCTGACCTTCTGCTCCTCTGCTTCACCAGATGATGTGTTCCTGCCCAAGGACCTGGACGGGGCAGAGATGGATGAGACTGACCGCGAAGTGGAGTATTTCAAGAGGTGAGGGGGCAGCCCCTGTTGGGGGAGAAGCCCTTTTTTGTGGGGGTGCAGAGGGGCTGTGTGCTGATGGGGGGCTTGTCTCCTTTCCCTGGCAGGTTCTGCCTAGACTCGGCCAAGCAGACGCGGCAGAAGATGGCGGTGAACTGGACCAACTTCACCCTGAAGAAAACCACTTCCAGCGCGGCCCAGTGAGGTGCTGGGGGGAAATAGCCACCCCCCACCCGCTCACCCACCCACCCACAGCCGCTCGCCTCTCTCCTCACTGTGCCCCCCGCCCTGCGGGCCCCGCCTGGCCTCGGTGGGGTCTCCTCCTCCGCGGGGGGCCCCGGTGCTCTCCTGCCCCGCGGGGATCCCCAGCGCTCCTCCATCCTTCTGCCTCCCCACTCCGTCCCCCATCCCCGCGGGGTCACCCCGGCCGTCCCGTCCCCCTCTCCGCGGGCGCCCAGCTCCCTGTGCCGCGGGGAAGGACCGTGCTAGACCTAATAAAGAACTTTTTAATTTTTTATTTTATTTAAACCGCGCTGTCTGCTGCTTTCTGCCACGCCGGGGAGAGCGCTCGGACGGGCGCGATGCCCTTTCTGTTCAAGTTTGGCCCTCGGGGCCCCCCGTTGGACCGCGGCTCCCGCGCGCGGGCAGGGGGCGGGGCGTTGCCAAGCGACGGCGCCGTCCCCTCAGGGCCCACTTCCGGCGCGCCGGAGCTACATCCGGGGCTGTTGCGCAGAGACGGAGCTATGGAGGCAGTGGCCGAGCGCAAGGTAGGGTCGGGCCGGTACCGACAGCCCCGGGAGGGCCGGTGGTACCCCGGACCGGCCTCACCTCTTATCTCCCCGCAGAGGCAACGGGAAGAGACGGCGGAGTCGTCCGACCTGTCCGGGGAGGAGGATGACGACTACGTGCCCTACGTGCCCGTCAAGCAGCGCAAGCAGCAGATGGTAAGGATGACCCGCGGTGGGACCGAGGGAGGGCTCCGGGCGTCCTTCCCGGCGCGGAGTCTCTCACTCCTCCTCCTCCCGCTCCCTTCCAGCTGCAGAAGTTGCTGCAGATGCGGCGCAAAGTGGTGTCGGAGGAGGAGCAGCGGGACAGCGGCAGCGAGCAGCGCGGGGACGAGGATGACATCCCGCTGGGACCCCAGTCCAACATCAGCCTCCTGGACCAGCACCAGCACCTCAAGGAGAAGGCAGAGGGTAGGGCGGTGGCTGGCGGCAGGGTCGCGGTGCTTTTGGGCGAAGCTGAAATCTTCTCGCTGAGTCCCTGACTCTCCCCTCAGCTCGGAAGGAATCTGCCAAAGAAAAGCAGCTGAAGGAGGAAGAGAAGATCCTGGAGAGCGTGGCAGAAGGCCGAGGTGAGTACTGGGAGCTCTGTTCCTCTCAGACCTTTCTCTAGAGTTGTCAGAGCAGGGGTAGGAGTTGGAAGAGACCTTCAAAGTTTATCTAGTCCATCCCCCTGCAAGAAGCAGGGACTTCCTGCACTAAATCAGGTCAACCAGAGCCTCATTAAGTCTGGTCTTGAATGGCCCCAGAGATAGGGCCTCCACCACCTCTCTGGGCAGCCTGTGCCGGTGTCTCGCCACCCTCATGGGGAAGAACTTTTTGCCTCATAACACTTGAGGGTATTCGCACTCAGGGTTGGGATAGGAGATTCCTATGGGATCCCTCATTTGGCATTGACTGCCTGGCTTAGCTGGGACTTTGCTTTGTCAGGCCCCTGGGCACACGGGTTGCATCACCTGCTCATCCTGTACCCAGGGGCTGCTGGGGCTGCTGCTTCCCCTCCTCCATCTCTGGGCATGGTCTCCCAAACTATTGGCCTAGGTAGTTCTCTGCTGAAGTTACCTGCAACTGAATGTAGAGAGTTCACACTAACCTCTCTGTTCCCGCAGCTCTGATGTCTGTGAAGGAGATGGCAAAGGGCATCACCTATGATGATCCGATTAAAACCAGGTGTGTTTGACAGTTCAGAGTCCTTCTGAAAACATCTCTCTCATATGGCTGAAGACAACCAGAAGCTATGCAGCTTCATGGGAGAAGCACTGGTTTCTCTCTTGCTCCTCTGCTCTTCATCTCTGCATATAATATCAAAGACTGTTGAGTTCCCTTGGGTGTTTTATATACAGCTGAGGTTTCCTAGATTATGTTTATGTTAAACTTGGAGACTTAAGATACATCTTGGAGACTGGTTGGGCCCACAGACACTGTTCGAGACAGGTGATTGAGATGTGTCCAAAGGATTGCAGAACGTTCTGTCAATCATCCATCCATAGCCTGTTCTCAGTTTGGGACTTATTACTGAGACTTCAAGGAAGCATTTAATGCATGGGAAGCATTTAATGCATGTTTGGATCTGCACCTGTGCTCACACCCTGGAGCCTCTTGGGGTTACCTGTTTTCCCCCCTGGGCCTCTGTGGGGCTGTTGGCGCTGGAGACCCAACCTCATACTACACCCTGACCTTTTTCTGATGGCCTTGCAGCTGGAGAGCCCCTCGGTACATCCTGGGCATGTCAGAGGCACGGCATGATCGAGTGCGCAAGAAGTACCACATCCTGGTGGAGGGGGAAGGCATCCCACCCCCCATCAAGAGCTTCAAGGAGATGAAGTTCCCAGCAGGTGGGGTGAGAGAGAAGCCTGGCAGGGTGGGGGACAGCATTCTCCTGGGAAACACACATCATGGAGCAAAACTGAAGGGTCTTCAGTGCTTAATGTTAGTGGGGCTGAAGCTTAAGTTGTCATTGGTGGTTTGGTCAGTAAGCTACTGGCCTGAGGGGTGAAGAGCTGCTGCTGGGACATGAGTAGGAGGGAAAGCAGGGGAAGACTTCAGGTCATGAAAGTGTGTGTTCCTCGTGCTCTTGACAGCCATCTTGAGGGGCCTGAAGAAAAAAGGGATCCAGCAGCCAACTCCCATACAGATCCAGGGCATTCCCACCATGTGAGTACTTTGTCCCCATCCCAGAAAGGGGAGCAGTTGTTCCCTGGAGCCTGCCCAACTGTGTGCACTTGATGCCCTTCCCTGTTGGCAAATGAGCATCACCTTGCTCAGCCCTAGTGGTATGAGCCCTTCTGTGATGCTCCTCCTCACTGCCAGCCCCGTTTCTCTGCCAGCCTCTCAGGAAGGGATATGATTGGCATTGCATTCACTGGCTCCGGGAAGACCTTGGTGTTCACCCTCCCTGTGATCATGTTCTGCCTGGAGCAGGAGAAGAGGCTGCCGTTTTCCAAGCGAGAGGGACCCTACGGACTCATCATCTGTCCCTCGGTGAGTGTTGGGGGTGTGGTGATGGGTGGGGAGGAAGCTTTGATTGATGTTCAGTGCCAATCCCGGGTCCTGAGGTGCAGGAATGAGTGAGTTGTGTCTCTGCAGCGGGAGCTGGCCCGGCAGACCCACGGCATCCTGGAGTACTACTGCCGCCTGCTGCAGGAGGATGGGCTGCCCCTGCTGCGCTGTGCCCTCTGCATCGGGGGCATGTCTGTCAAGGAGCAGATGGAGACAATCAAACAGTGAGAGCTTTGTGGGGGGCTGTTTGTGGGGGTGGAGCTCTGCATTCCTTTCTGGCAGGGGACTGAGGGGCGGCACCCTGCCTGTATGGCTTCAGGAAGGGTGTAGGGGTGAGGATGACTTGTAAAGTGGGTGTTATCTTCCCTATGTATTGCTGTATGGGGTAGGAATATGAATGGGTGACCAAGGCCAGCTCCCTTTCCACAGTGGTGTGCACATGATGGTGGCAACCCCTGGACGCCTGATGGATCTGCTGCAGAAGAAGATGGTGAGCCTGGACATCTGCCGTTACCTGGCCTTGGATGAGGCTGACAGGATGATAGATATGGGCTTTGAGGGGGACATCCGTACCATCTTCTCCTACTTCAAGGTACCGAACTGAGACCATATGAGCACCCTGAAGCTCAGTCCCTGCACCTGCCTGGCTAAGTGAGTACTAAACCCTTCTCTGCTCCATGTATTCCACACAGGGCCAGCGACAGACCCTGCTCTTCAGTGCCACTATGCCCAAGAAGATCCAGAACTTTGCCAAGAGTGCCCTGGTGAAGCCCATCACCATTAACGTTGGGCGAGCTGGTGCTGCCAGCCTGGATGTTGTGCAGGTGAGGAGCTTGTGTGGTCCCCCATGTCTTTGTGGGAAGTCAGCACCTTTCACAAGGGCATTTGAGGCATCCCTGCCTAGTGCAGTTCATGATCCTCCCTCCTAACAAATTATGGGATAACAAACAATGTCAGTTTCTTTCCTACCTGACCCGTACTGTGCTTGTTCCTAGGAGGTGGAGTATGTAAAAGAGGAAGCCAAGATGGTGTACCTCCTTGAGTGCCTGCAGAAGACCCCACCACCTGTGAGTCCTGTGCTCTAGATGCTCTGGCAGCATGATCGAAGGGTGGTTGCACCATGGCCCTGAAACATGGGTGGAGGTGGCAGTGGGGACACAGAGGTGATGCTGCAGGGCTCTGCCATGCATGTGGGAGGCGTGTAAGCGAGCTGTGCTCCACATACGAGCAGGTCCTGAGTCTCAGAGCTGCCACATGCTCTGCTCAGCAAAAGGCAGCTGCTTCCCTGGGGGGTTGGGTTGGTGCCAGCCTGTAGAAGTGCAGCTCTTCCATGATGTCTGTGCCATGGCAGGTGCTGATCTTTGCAGAGAAGAAGGCAGATGTTGATGCAATCCATGAGTACCTGCTGCTTAAGGGTGTGGAAGCTGTGGCCATCCATGGAGGGAAAGGTCAGTGAGGGTGTCATGGAGACCGCAGTGTTGCACTGCATGGTCCTACTTCTGCCAGGTGGATATGTGGCCGTGGGAGGTCTTAGCATGCAGCAGTTGGTTCTGGTGGTCTGTGGCAGTGTTAGGTCCTCTCACTGGGACAGCTCTGGTTGAGTGATGCTTGGCTCTGAGGCCATAGTGGCCACAGGAGGTAGGACTGGGAGCTTTTCCCTTTCTGATCTTCTCTGCTGGGCCTTTACAGATCAGGAGGAACGGACCAAAGCCATCGAGGCCTTCCGGGATGGGAAGAAGGATGTCCTGGTTGCCACTGATGTTGCTTCCAAGGGCCTTGACTTCCCAGCCATCCAGCACGTCATCAACTACGACATGCCAGAGGAGATTGAGAACTATGGTGGGGACTGGACCCTGTAGGGGACCAACAAGGGTGGCATGGGTGCAGAGGCCAGCAGGGCCTGAGGGGAAGAATAATCTGCCTTGTTGCATTTGCCCAGAACTGATCACACCTCTTTCTCCACAGTTCATCGTATCGGGCGTACAGGTCGTTCTGGCAACACTGGCATCGCCACCACCTTCATCAACAAGGCCTGTGGTGAGAGACACTGGGGGGCTGGGGACTGGAGCTGTAGGAGGCAGCTGGCTGATGGGGGGTATTCCTGAGCAACCAGGGACAGGCGGTGATGGCCCATGGAGGGGAGATGGTGGCCTAGAGTGGAGGCCTGTACCCCTGCTTAGGCTGTATCTGATCTTGTCTCTCCCCCAGATGAGTCTGTGCTGATGGACCTGAAGGCCCTGCTGCTGGAGGCCAAGCAGAAGGTGCCGCCTGTGCTGCAGGTGCTGCACTGCGGGGATGAGACCATGCTGGACATTGGAGGTGAGAGACCCTGGGCTGTCACAGGGACATCCTGTGGGGCTGTTGAGAGAACTGGGATTACTGGACCCCCAGTTACTCTTTCTTCAGGCTACTGGGGCAGCTCCTGCTAGCCTTGGGGCTGTCATTGCCTGGCCACGTGGGCAGCTATGGCTGTGGCAGTAGAGGGTGTAGCACTACCTGCTCTTGGGGTGGGGGTGCGGCTCTCCTGGCAGGCACAGCTCCCCCCTGACCTCCTCTCTCCTGTCACAGGTGAGCGGGGCTGTGCCTTCTGCGGCGGCCTTGGCCATCGCATCACTGACTGCCCCAAGCTGGAGGCCATGCAGACCAAGCAAGTCAGCAACATCGGCCGCAAGGACTACCTGGCCCACAGTTCCATGGACTTCTAGCCCAGGGAGCAGACTGCCCAGTGCTCTCCCTGCACCAGACTGGGCTCCCTTTCAGGTGGGGCAGCACCCCAGCTGCCCTTGCCTTTCCAAAGCCTAGGGGCCTGACCTACACTGCTGTGGTCCCTTTTCTAGATGTTCTGCCCCTGAAACTGTTGGCAATTCAGCTTGCAAAGCTCCTGCTCCAGAGGAGACTTGTGCTGTGCTGCAGCAGCCCGTTGTGGCAGCAGCAGCCCGTTGTGGCAGCAGCAAGTTGAGCAAACAAGAAGCCATGCCTTTAGGGGAGGAGGAACCCCCAGGTGCAGTGGCTGGTGTGTGGCCAGCTGCCTGCTGTGTCAGCTAGCCCCCTTTATGACCAGGGTCTTACACTGCTCCCCGCCAAGCCCCCTCCATTCTTCTGGGATCACCTGGTATTGTGTTTGAGCTGGTGGCTGTTCCTATGTTCCCCAGACACACTGTGATGCCAGTGCGTGCTTATGGGACAGTCCCCTCCCTGTTTCCTGTGCTCTGCCCTATGCGTTCTGCCCCTCTGTGAGGAGGAGGGCGGACAGAGGGACACCTCCTGTGGCCCAGCCTCTGCCCTTCATCCCACACCCCAGAAGGGGAAGTCGCTGAGAGGAGGAAGTCTGCCCCACGCATTACCTCGACTGCCAGTCACATTTGCTCCCCTACTGGTAGCCAAAGTCCCCGATCCTTGCGCTGGCTGCCAGGGCAGCGCTGGGCCCATGGAGAGACCTGTGAAGGATGGCATCCTCTATGTGCAGCACTGCAAATTTGGGAAGGTAAAGAGTGGATTTGGGGTTGGGTACAGGGTTTGTTCTGGGGCTAGGCCCTTGGCAAGATGGGATGGGAGAGCTGGGACAGACCGTGGATGGCTTGGACATCCCTGGGTGGATCCTGGGCTGAGCAGCACTGGGAGCAGGGCTCTCCCCATCCGGAGGGAACTCATCCGTGCAGGCACCCACTGGGGATCACCCCTGCTTGTGGGGTCCCTCTTCTCATTTAGTCACCTTGCAATTTGCAATGAGACAATAAAGGTGTGTTAATGAGGTGCAGCTCTGGCGTATGTGTGGGAGTGAGACAGCACAGGGCATGTGGCTGTGTGCTTGGCCCTCCAAAAACCACTGCCCTCCATTTGGCACCCCATGAAGCTTGGCCTGGTGCTCTGGCGTGGGCACTGAGGGCTGTAGCCCTTGGTGTGGGTGAGGAGGTGGGAGTCCTCACAGGATTGAGCCAATGCTGCAGCTCTGCAAAGACAGGTGTTGGCAGAGGAGGTCCTGCTGGCTGTCCATCCCCTCTTGAGGCAGTCCTGTCTCCAGGGGGGGCTCAGTGTCAGGGATACAATCACACATCCATCTCCCCACCAAGAGTGAACAGAGGCCTGGAACCAAAAGGGTTAGGCTTCTGCCAGGCTGTGTGTAGGAGGTAGGTGGGCTGGCAGTGGGTATTTTGGGTGCTGCATCTGTTTTGTGCAGGGTGGAGGCTGTGCTGTGCTTTAGGGTGTATGGGGGCACGCGGCCTCTCTATCCCATGATGAGCTGGGAAGATGCTGGTGCCGCAGAGCCTCCCCTGGGAGGAAGCAGACCACGAGCTGCAGGGGCTGGCCCTGCTCAGCAGATGTGAGGCTGCCAACGAGAGCCTCAGCAGCTCAAAATGGCTTTAATTTGCATCAGGGTCTGTCCTGAGAAGAGCTCAAGAGCTCAGCTGCAGCAGTGGCAGGCCAGCACTTGCAGTGGGGAACAAAGAGCAAGACCCAGTGCTTGGTGAGCTGGGAGACAGTGTGACTCACTCAGAGAGCCATGTTGAGCTCCTCAGGGCAAAGCACCCCTTCACCCCAGCTTTGAAAATGCCAAGCCCCACAGTCCCAGGATCTGCGCTGTTCTGGTGTCTCTGTGACCCCCGCCAACACCCACTGGATGTGATCAGGGACCCCCAGCACCCCCTCCTCCCACACATGGCTCTTCCTGAGCACTGCTGGCCCTGCGTAGAGGGACAGTGCTGCAAGGACACAGCAGGCAGCTCTTTGCTGACATTTTTCCCGTGCCTGTGTCCTTCCCACACCACAGAAGTCCTGGAAGAAGGTGCGAGCCCAGCTCTTTGCCGCCAGCCCCTCTGGTGTGGCCCGCCTGGAGAAGTTGGAGGTGCGGGATGATGGCTCAGTGTTGGAGAAGAGCTCCCTGCGGCACTCTGCCCGACGGATGATCCGCCTCTCCGACTGTGTCTCTGTTGGCCCAGTGGCCACCCACAGCTGCCCTAAAGCCACCGCCGCCTTCTATCTCAGCACCACAGAAAAGAGCTACTTGTTGGCATCGGATCAGAGGGATGAATGGATCACCCAGCTCTGCCAATTGGCTTTCCAGGTACCTTGGGGTCTGGCACAGCCAGGACCCCTTATCCTCCAGGGTGCTTTGGCATGATTGGGCAGCTGGAGGGGCCCGTGGACCTGTACCTCAGGAGCCATTCTCACATTCCTCTGTTTCAGGGTGCAAATGAAACAAGGCAGAGCAGTGCTGGGACCCAGCCCAGCCTCACTGTCCCCATGGAGGAGAACTCCCTCTACTCCTCCTGGCAGGACTGTATGTGCTGGGGTGGTGGGTGGGACTGGGGTGGGCACTGGTGGCACAGTGCTGATCCTTACCTTGCTCTGCCCCTGCAGTGACTGAATTCCCAGTGCTGGTGATCCAGACAGATGCAGCCACCCGCTGTGGGCTGCATGGGCACTACCTGCTCTCAGTCCTTCCCCAGAGCCTGATGCTGAAGGACCCGCAGTCCCGGCAGCCTCTGCTCACCTGGCCCTACCCCTTTCTCCGTAAATTTGGTCAGGATCAGGTGGGTGCTCCCTTCCTTCCTTGGGGCTACTGGCTACCCAGGGTGGTTGCCAGCCCCTCAGTCTGCTCTCTGGCCCCACAGACTGTCTTCTCCTTCGAGGCTGGCCGTCGCAGTGACACAGGAGAGGGCACCTTCACCTTCAGCACTTCACGGGCCCCAGAGCTCTGCCGGGCTGTGTCTGCTGCCATTGCCTGCCAGCAGCAGGGCAAGGACACCCCAGATCCCCGACTCATCTGTGCCTTGGACTCCCAGCTCTCTGCACAGGGGCTCAAGCCCCAGCTCTGGGGCCCTGGGGCTGAGGAGTCCCAGCCAAGCCCACCTTTGGTGGGGGCACAGGCTTCCTCCCATGCCTCTGCCAACCTCCTTCACTTTTCCTCATTGCAGCCAGAAGCCACAGGCCCCATTATCTATGCCTCCATTGCTCGGAGCCAGCAGCCCCATCTTGGGCCAGGGCCACCAGATGCTGGTGAGCCCTGGTCTGCGGGGAAGCTGCAACCTGAGCATCTCTATGAGAACATCTTCAGCACAGAGCAAGGTCCTGTGGGGGCAGAAGAGGAGGAGGAGGAGGAAGGGCAGTGGGAGCTGGAGTGTCAGCAGGCCCCCAAGGGCCACAGCGGCTATGACAACCGGGCTGCCCTCTCCCAGCTGCCCCGAGGGAGCCCGCAGCCCTCTGAGCATCGCTGGGAGCAGGAGCTGCCAGCCGGGCACAGCGGGCACAAGCCCCAGAGCAACCTCCGGGCCAAACTGGTGCGGCTGCTCAGCAGGGAGACTCCTGGGCGGAGGGACTGGGTTTGAGCCCCGGTCGGACGCTGTTCCGTGCGGTGAATAAACAGCCTGGACCGGACTGGTTTCTGCCGGTGCTGCGGGGAGGGAAGGTACCGGGCCGGGGGCCGGGGCAGCCCGTGCCTCTCCGCCAGAGGGCGCCACCGCGCCCGCCCCGGTAGCCAGGCGGCTGCTGCGATTGGTCCAATGGGCTCCGGCTCCGCCCCCCCCCGCTAGATAAGGCAGGGCCGGGCTGGGCGGGGGCGGTGCCCGGGTTCGAGTCCCGGGTTCTCCCGTCGCGTTCCGTTCCTCGCTGCGGCGCCGCCCGTTCGGCCCCGCTCCACCGGGGCCCGGCCGGAGGCGGGTGAGTGCGGGAGGGCCGAGCGGGGTCTCTACCCTCTGCTGGGGGCAGGGGGTGGGGGAGATAAGGCTGGAGCCTTGTTCTGGGGAAAGGCGGTTAGTCACCGAGGGGCAGGGCACTTGTGGGGCAGGGCCGGGGTCGCCGAGCCCGGGGAAAGGGGGTTGCGTGCGTGGGTGGGATGTGGGGGTTCCCGTGGCCCAGGCAGCTTGGGGCCTGCTCCCCTGGAGGGCTCTACAGCCTGGGGCTGCCCGAGTCCGCCAGCCCGGCGGGGGGCTGCCTGCCCGCCCAACGCCCGGCGCCGGGCTGGGGCTTGCGCGGCCGCCGGGAATGCCTGACACGCAGCCTTCCCCCGGCCGTCCCGAGCGGGGAGCGGGCTGGTGTCGTCTTACACGCCTTATATAGCCCGCACCGGGCCGGGGAGAGCGGGGGCACGCTGGCCCCCAGCCCTGCAGCCTCCGCCACCTCCCGGCTGGGAACCCGCCGTCCCTCGCCAGGGATGGGTTGGCTCCCGGGAACTGGCTCTGTCCTCCGCCTGGCATTATCGGGAGGAAGGTTCTGGGGGGTTTCTCAGGCGCCTGTCGCTTCTAGGTGGTCAGAGGCTGGTGCTGGCCGGTCTGCTCCGAGCCTTGGCCGCCTGACAGCTGTCAGGCCCAGGAGCGCCGGGATTCCCTCCCGGCCGTGTGCGAGGAGATGGGCTCGTTCCCATCTCCCATCGGTAGCATCTGCTGGACCGGCTGCCGGAGAGCTCTGCCAGCCCTGCCAGCCGCCTCGGGTGGCATTGGGCAGCTCCTGGGATGCTGCTGCCAATTCACCAGGCAAAAACCTGCTTCCCGTCCTTCCCTCCCTGATGCCGCTTCTTCTACAGCCTGAAACTCTCAGCTTCTAGAGTTTCTGGGGAGCAGTAAGGGGGAACACATCCTGGGTTTTGGAGAGGGAGAGCGGATCCTTCGAGCTGTGGGTGGTGGAGGGGCTGTACCTGGGTTCTTACGCTAGTCAGCATTACCCTGGGCCCCTCGTCTCTTGTTGCTACTGGAGGAGATGCTGACAGATTTGGGGTGAGTCTAACCACAGTGTAGGATGGTCAGGGTGGAGTAACTGCTGGAAACGTGACCTGTCTCTTCCTGCTAGGCATCAGGCCCCCTCCTCCTCAGTTCTGCCTGAATTGTTCCCCTGTACCCTAACACCAGGATCATCCCTTCTTCCCTTGCAGAGATGGGTGACATGGAGTCCTACAAGGTGATGCTGAATGGGCCGGCGCCCTGGGGCTTCAGGCTGCAGGGAGGGAAGGATTTCAGCATGCCCCTCTCCATCTCCAGGGTAAGAGAAGCCAAGACCAGCAACACCCATCCTTCCTGTGCCTCTCTGGATGGAAGCCGTGGTGGTTGCATCCAGGTGGTTGAGGCAGAGGCATATGGGGGATGTGGATGAGCTGGGGCCCCTGCATCCTGCCCTGCCTGGCTCCATGTAGCCTCCTTGGAACCTTATCAGCTGCAGCTCGGCATGGGGGTGTTCCGGGCAGAGGACCACAGTAGGGATGTGAAATGTTACTCAGCCTCTGCAGAGTCATTCTGGCTGCTGGGGGGGGGCAGGGGAGGCCCCTTCCGGAGCAGCAGGGGGAGGGGAGTGGAGCCACTCTCACCGTCTCTGAGCTGTGAGCCTGGCTTCCCCATCTGCACCAGGCTGGGAAAAACACTGTTCCAGCATCTCAGGACCCTGTTTGTGTTCTCTTGCTCTCCTTCCTGATGCTTAATTCCCAGAACCACACCTGACCTGGCCCCTGGAATGGGAAGGGGGGGGCAGAACCTTTGCTGCTGTGCCCATATTGCTGCCAGCACTGGGATTTGGCTCCTTCTTCAAAACCGGCCTGTTTCTCCAGCTGGAGTGGGAGCCATTGTGCAAGCTGCTCCCAGTATGATGCCTGCCCAGGCCAGGTCTGGCCCTGGGCACGTGTAGGTCTCTATCTGAGGCAGCCTCCAGGGTGGGTGCTGGCCACAGCTCTGGCCACACAATTGCCTTATAAGCCTTGGAATGTGACTTGCATTGCCTGTGCCGCTGACGCTTGGGCAGCTGGCACAGAGGTTGCTTCTCAAAGGACAGCTTTGCTCGTGGAACTGAGTGTTTTGTGGGTCTGTCCCTGGCACGAGCCCCACACCAGGAGCCTGCCCTGGAGGGCACAGGTCCCCACAGCACCCCAGAACAGAGCACAGACCCCGAGGGCACAGTGTGAGACAGGAGTCACCAGCACCACTGCCCCCGGGGCCTGCTGATCTCTGCCGAGCTGGTGGAGACGGCTTCAGCGAGTTTATTCTCTAAAAAATGTTTCTCTTGGCTGCAAGCCAGAGCTTAACAAAGGGTCTGGTCGGATGGAGGAGCCTCCCAGGGCAGGGGCCTCCATGAAGCAATGGCTGAGTTTCTTGAGCAGGCCAGCACTGCCCTCAGGGCTTGGGCAGCGCTGCTGTCCTGGGCTGGGCAGGCAGGAGCAGTGAGGACATTCCTAGTGATGTAGCCAGGTTTGAGGATGGTTCTCTGTCGTGGGGCAGTGAGTCCTTATGTAAGGGGTGACCGTGTGCTGCTCTGCATACCCAAACATAAAAGCTCCTGCTTGGAGGGTGCTGTCTTACCCTGACTTTGAGGGCTGCCATGGGGTCCTGCCCTCTGAAACCAGGGAGTGCAAGAGAGCAGAGCTACTGCATGCATTGGTTCTTAGCTGCATCCATCAATGTGATGTTACTGAGTAAGCTGGGGGGCTGCTTCAGCTCAGTGTTCACACAAAAAGATGCTGCCCTGTTTCTCTCATGGTGAGGGGCTCTCCTGGTGTTCCCACGCCTTGTTGAGGCAGGCTGTGAGATTGACCTGCCTGCGGTGGAGCCAGGGTAAGGGCTGGTGGAGCTAGATGCTGTGTGGCACATCCCAGCATCTGGCAGTCAGGAAAGAAGAGAGGCCTTCAGTGGTGCTGAGGATGCTATTTGGGCCCTTGTGCAGGTACTGACTCCCCTTCTGGCTGAGTGAGATTGATCTGGGTGCTCAAGCCCAGGTGGGGGTGGCCAGTGGGTCCTTCGCTGGATGAGGTGATGGAGGCTTGGGAAACAAAGGACTAGCTGAGTAGAGAGGGGAGGAAGGAAGCCCTAGTTAGTGGGGCCTGGAAAGCAGGAGAGCTGGCATTGCCACGGCTCCTGGGTGAGCTGGCATCTGCCAAAGGAGTTTCCTGGTGTGCCAGTGCAGCTGGGGAAGGGGTGCAGGCCAGGCTGGGTGCAGGTGTGTGACGCAGCCTGTTGTGCTGTCCCACAGCAGCCGTGTGAAAACCTCTCCCAGCTCCCACTCCTGCCTCTAAACCCACACAGCCACCCTGCACCCTCTCCAACTCCAGGGCAGCAAGCTGGGGCTTGTAGCAGTGTGGCCAGGAGCCGGCCGATGCCTTTTGCCAGCCAGGGTACCCTCTTGTGAGAGTTGGGTGGGGGCAGTGTGGGGATGCCCACGTCCCTCCAGGGATGGCAGTGGGATGCAGGTGGAGCTGGTCTGCCTCCAGCCCAGGTGTGGGATTTGGCTTCCACTTGGAGGGCCGGCTCTGGCGCAGGGAATGAGAACGTGGCTCTGGGGCGAGCTGGGTCCTGTGCACGGGCAAGGAGGGGCTGGGCGGCAGGGAATTTTCAGCCCTCTGACGGCACTGGGAATCTGGCTCGCTCCTTTTATGTTCATGTCGAACAGGACTTGAGGAAATACTTGGTCCGGGTCCAAGCGCCTCGAGTTCTTCCGTGCTGGAGGAGCAGGAATGGCAGTAGACTGCCTACGTCTGACTGTCTGTTTGTCTGTCAGTGCCTGGGAGCTGTGTGTGGCACTCGGGGCCCCGCTGGCCTTTGGCTGTGCATCCTCAGCAGGAGGGAAGGACAGGCTCTGCTTCCTTGCTTAGGGCTGATGTCGAGCCGTGCCCTAGAGCTGGAGACAAAGTGAATCCCTAGCACCGTGGCCGTGCTCCCGGCTGCCGTGGCGGGGTGAGGGCTGGAGGAGTGGTGTGTGTGGGGGCAGGAGTGTCCCTGCCCTGGGGGGGCTCCCACTCCCCTGCAGGGATGAGGTAATGTCTGTGCCTGCTGGCACCAGGAGGGGAATGGGACAGGAGCGTGGGTGGCTGGGGGGGAGCACCCGGGGGTGCCTTCCCTTTCCCCTCCTCTCGCCCCAGGTGAGGGGCTGGATGTGCCTGTGGCTCCCTGGGGAGATGTGGGCTGCCCCACAGGCTCTGACTGACTGCACTCCCTTCCCACCGAGGGGATGGCTCTGAGGGGAAGCCAGGCCTCCTGCCAAGGCTGAGCAATCACTGCCTCTGCTGTTTGGTGTCACAGGGTGCTGGTGGGGACCCCAGTGGTGACAGAGGGCAGGGTCTGGGTCCTGGGGTGGTGCTGAGCCCTGGACTACTGTGAAGAGGCTCTTCTGGGCCAATATACCGGGGAACAAGGGGGCTTCCAGGGGACCCTGCCTCTCCAGGGGTCAGATGTGTCCTGTGCTGGGCTGAACAGAGCCTTGTGTTAAGGAGCACAGACACCAGCAGACCCCTGCCTTGGCATGGATGAGTGTGATGTCCCTCTGATCTCCTGTTATGGCACAGTTGTCCTGGCTTTCCTTGACTCTGTCTGTCTGTCCCAGCTTTCTCTGACTGTGTCTGTCCCACAGCTGACGCCGGGTGGGAAGGCAGCCCAGGCTGGAGTGGGAGTGGGCGACTGGGTGCTGTACATTGACGGGGAGAGCACCAACTCCATGACGCACATCGAGGCCCAGAACAGGATCCGTGCCTGCGGGGACAGGCTCTGCCTCACCCTAAGCAGGTAGGATTCATGTGTCCTGCAATCCTGGGGTCCTGGTGTGGCAGGGATAGAACCAGAGTCCTCTGCCTAGTGCCATCTCCCGGCATCACCACTCTGCTTGGAGCCTGGCAGCTGCTGTCTGGGTCCAAGTGCTCTATTTAGCTGGATGTGACTCAGCCTGGCTTCCAGGCCTCATCTGCAAGCCACAGGGCAGTGCCAGCTGGCTGTGGGTCCCCTTGGGCACATGTTGCATCCCTGGGGTACCAGCATTCTGGTGGTGGCTAGGCTGGTTCCATCACCTGCCTGGTTGTCTCCTCTCTTGCAGAGCCCAGAACAATGTGGGGAAGCCGCAGAAGGTACGTGTTGTTCCTGGTGCTGCAGCAGCAGCTCACCCTCCTCTCAGGGGAGGGTAATCTCTCAGTGTAGATGGAGAAATGAACTTTGCTCCTGGGGCCCCCGGGCTTCTGGGGGACTGGGGTGTGCTTGGAGGGCTGGGAAACTCTTTGCTGGAGGAGCAACTCTGATCCCTAGCACCTCAGAGATCGTAGGGAGTGGGGTCTGCCCAGCTGGCACCTGGGTGCTGGCTGCTTCTTATCTGTTCCTTCTCCAGTGCTGGGTATGGGCAGGGATGTGGAGGGGCTGACACAGGGAAAGAGTCTGGGCAGCCACAATATGGCCTCAGGGCCCATGTTTGCTAGTGCTGGGGAGTGGCCTGGCACGGGGAGACGGGGCTAGGGCTGGTGATCAGTGGCTCCTGTACAGAAGCCACCTGCATGTGTTCAGCTTTGTGCCGCAGGATTAGCGTGTGTGTGTGCACCGCCTGGTCACAGACAGCAGTGAGCATCCAGGGCACTAACTAACCCTCCAGCAACCCTCAGGCTGGGCTTGTGACCTGCTGTGGCTGGGCTGGGTGCCCTGTGGAGAGAGAGCGGTACCAGCCTGGCAGAGCCCTGTGCAGAGAGTGCACGTCCTGTCTGGCTTTCCCACCCAGCTGCCTGCTGTGCTGACTGTCCAGGGCTGCCCCTTGCATGCCGCTTGATGTGTGAGCCCGTGTCTGTGTGTTTTGTCTTGCTCAGGACTCACTCCCCTGCTCTGAACCCCTGAAATATAACTTCGCTCCCAGCACCGCCCTCAACAAAACAGCTCGGCCCTTTGGGGCTGGCTCGCCTCCGAACCCACGGCCCGGGCTGGTGACGAAACCCGTGACGTACGCGCCCCTGGCGCCCACCTGCACCCCCCAGCACAATGGGTATGTTGCTGTCCTGCTCCCCAAAGATCAGGGGGAGCCCACTGCCCAGCCCTGCTGTGTCTTGCATGCCAGGCACCCACCCATGGGTGGGAGTGGGCAGTGGTGCTTCTACCGGGATCCCCCAATGGCTCGGGTACCTGCTGTAACAGGAGTGTCCCCACATTCGTGCTGCTCCCTCACCCAGGGACATAGGAGCTTGTGAGGACTCCTACGGGGAATGGCATGGCAGTCATAGCAGGACACACTCTGGCATCTGCAGCTGCAGGGAAGCTGTGGCTGTGTTATAGCCACCAACCAGCATCTATCTGCCTGGCATCATCCTGCCAGTCACCCAGCTGCTGGGATGGGCTGGGCAAAGGGAAGCCCTCAAGTCCTGCATAGCATCATCCTCTCCCTGCTCAAAGGGAAGGAGCTTCTGTCTCTGCAGGCTGCCCACCCGGCTGCTGCCAGTCCCTGCCGAGACCTGCCTGCCATGACACCTTGTCATCAGGCAGTGGATATTGGGGGGGATGTGACCCTGGTTGCCCTGGGCACTCAGGACTGTTCTGGGGGGCTGAGGGAGGGATGGTCTGATCTGCCCGTGTCTGCTGCTGCTACCCAATGTGCTCCCAGCCTTGGGCAAACTGGGCATGGGTTTCAGGGGTAGGGGGACTGGTGCAGGCCATAGGTAAGCTCTGGAAGCTTCTTGGGTGCTGCGGGTCTAATTTCACTTTCCTTTTTCTTCCTTTCTCTCCTCCCTTTCTCTTTTCCTCTCCCCTACAGGTGCTGAGCCTTGACAAGTCAGTAAGCCTTTTGCCTGCTCTGTCTGTCCTCCCTGCATGCCTTTTCCCTGCTAGTGCAATCCTCTCCGGGGCAGAGCTGACCCAGGGACGAGCAGCATGTGCTGGTGGTCCCTTCTCCACAAAATGTGGTTTGACTGGGTTGGGCAAATGCTGCCAGGTTGCCTGGGGTCAGGCAGGTCGATGGCACTGTTATCTGCACTGCAGATGTTCACTGGACTCTCTCACAGCTTCCCTGTCAGTGATTTTTTGACCTTGATTTATTCTTGCCCTCTCCTTTTTCCCTCCTGGCCCTTTGGGCCCCTCTTGAAGTCCCAGGGATGGTTAAGTCCTGAGTCAGTCCTTAGTAGCCCTTCCTGGAGGAGGATGAGTGAAGGAGGAGTAGGGCTTGTGGGTAGGAAGGCAACATGTGGTGTCTCGTGTACTGGTGTGTCATGTTTCTGTACCAGAGGAGGTGTGGGGCAGCTCCAGGGAGGTGATGCAATGGGGATCTGTCAGATTTGACAGATGCTGCTGTCACTCACAGGCAGCCCCCGAAGCTGCTGGAGCCTCCCAGCACCACCCCTGTGTTTGACCCTGAGAAGCTGCGGCTGATAGAGGACACTGAGGACTGGCACCCCCGCGCCACCAACACCCAGTCCCGCTCCTTCCTCAAACTGGCCCGCATGACGGGCACAGGCAGCAGTAAGTTCTGCAGGGCCCAATGGTGCCTGGGGGTGCCCAGCTTTGCAGATAAAGCCTGGGATGTATCATGGCAGTGGAGCTTTGTTTTGTCCTGTCTGGCCCCTCAGGCTGTTTGTGGTGAAGCTGTTGGGCTGGGGCTGTGCTCTGCCCTGGGGTCGGGCAGGGCTGTGTGTTGTGGGAGGAGAAGTTGGTTTTCCTTCCTTTCCCTCCCTTTCCCGATGTCCCTGGGCCATGGTTGCTGCAGACTGACCCTGTTTCCTCCTTACTCTCCTGCTATGCTCAGTGGATGAGGATCATGAGGATGAGCTTGATGTAACGCCCAGGTAAGGGGCAAGGGTGTACCAGGGTGGCAGCAGGAGCCATGGTGGTGCCCGCCCTGGGCTTGACCAACCTGGAGCTCAGCCCACCTGGCTGGTTTGCTTTCTCACTCGCTGCTTGCAGTAACTCTGGGAAAGCACTTTGTCCTATTGCTAAGTTCTTTTTCTCCTACCATCTCCTCTGTCTTCCCATGTTCCCTCTCTGTCTTCTCCCTAGAGCCGAGCTTTTGGCAGAGCCCACCCAGTGCTTGCCCTGTGATGGGCACCATGAGCTGTCACCCACTGCTCTGCCCATTACCTTGGGAGGGTCCTGCTCAGGGACATGCTGCCAGGCAGGCTGACACCAACTGGGGTGTCCTTGTGCCAGATGTGCTGGGTAGGACCTGCAGGGCACTGCTGTCACCAAGCTGGGGAGGCTGAGTTACACTGTCACTTCTTGAGTGAATGGGATCTGGAAGAGGCTGGTGGCACTGGCAACACCTTGCTGAGGGTGTTAGGAGGTGCTGGGCAACACCTGGACCTTCAGGCATGATGTCCTGTGAGCCTGTGTGGGGCTGCAGGGCGGCCGGGAAAAACTGGGTGAGTGTTGCAAGCTTCTCTATAGGGCTGGGGTTGCACATGGGAGGGATGCACTGTGCCGTGGATAAAACACTGACTGTGGTGCCACCATTTTTTCAATGCCACAGGGATACCCAAGAGTCCAGCTGGGGCTTAGGGCAATGGTGAGTGCTGGGCTCTCATGAGAGCTCTGTGTGTGTGCAAGGGCACTTTTGGGAGTGATACCCTTTGCTGTGATTCTGAAGTGAAGGTCCTTGTGTGGTGCTGGCTGAGCACCTGCACTCTGTCACATTCAGGCATCCCCCACAGCCAGAGGAGCCCCCCATCACCCCTACACGTGACCTTGGGAAGCTACGTCTGATAGAGGATGCTGAGGACTGGCAGCCCCGCACTGGGACCTCCCAGTCCCGCTCCTTCCGCAAACTGGCCCGCATGACGGGCACAGACATCAGTAAGTTCTGCAGGACCTGAGGGTGCTCAGCTTTGCTGGAGCAACTGGAAGCAGATAAGGGCTGGGATGTGTCATGGCAGTGGAGCTTTGTTTTGGCCCCATCTGGCCCCCCAGGGGAGGCTGAGCTGGCAGGGATTCCCCAGGGCCGTTCATGGGCTTGTGTTGGAGCTGCTGTGCTGAGCTGTGCTCTGCCCTGTGGTTGGACAGGGCTGTGTGTTGTGGCAGGATGGTGGGAGGAGAAGTTGGTTTTCCTCCTTTTCTCACTGTCCCTGGGCCTGGGTTGCTGCAGACTGACCCTGTCTCTTCCTTTCTTTCCTGCTGCACTCAGATGAGGATCATGAGGATATGCTTGTTAAAAAGCCCAGGTAAGGGGTGAGGGTGCACCAGCGGGGTAGCAGGAGCTGTGGCTGCATGTCCTCTGGGCACTGAACTGGGGATGCCAAGTTGCACCTCATGGGCAATGGAGGAATAAGGGAGGCTGGTGACACTGGTGCACTGAGCTCAGGGCAATGGGAGGTGCTGGGCAGAGCCTGAGCCATGGGTACAAAAGCCTATGAGCCTGGCATGGATGTGAGGGATGGCTGGGCAAAGCTGGGCAAGTTCTGTTGGCTGATTCACCCTTGGGATTGCTGCTTGTAGTCACAGGGGGAGAAATTTTTGTCCTGCTGCTTTTTATTTTCACTGTGTCATCCCCCCAGAGCTGAGCTGTTGGTAGAACTGGCTCTGTGCTTGCCAGGCATCACCAGTGCTAAGACATTGCTCTAACTTGCCTTGCGGGAGTCCTGCCTGAGTGCTATCCTGAAAGGCAGGTTGTCCCCCCTGGAGTGGGGTCTAACCAGGTTGTCCCAGTGCTGAGCAGGACCTCCTGGACACTGCTGGCACATAGCTGGGAAGGCAGAGCTGCACCAAGGTGTCCCAAACACAGTGGGTAGGGAAGGATGTTAGCAGTGGTGGCAGTGGCTGACACTTTGCCTGGGGTGTTGGGAGGTACTGGGCAGCACCTGGACCTGGGATGCGATCTCCACTGGGGCTGCACAGAGGCTACAAGGCTGGTTTAGAGTGAATGCTGTTGGTACCTTCGTGGGACTCATGAATATGTAGAGCTGGAGGAGCACGTGGGAGGGATGCACTGAGCCACATCTGTAACACTGACTGGGGTGCTGACATTTTTTTTACTGCCACAGAGATACTCGTAGGTCCAGCTGGGGCGCAGGGCAGCAATGGTGAGTGCTGGGGTCTCATGAGGGCTCTGTATGAACAATCAGACCTTTGGGAGCTCTGCCCTGTGCCAAAGCAGGGTCCATGAGTGGTGCTGGTGAGCAGCTGCCCTGTACCACTTGCAGGCAGCCCCCTCCTGCACAGAAGCCCCCTCCCAGCCCTACATGTGACCCCGGGAAGCTGCGTCTGATAGAGGATGCTGAGGACTGGCAGCCCCGCACTGGGACCTCCCAGTCCCAATCCTTCCGCAAACTGGCCCGTATGACGGGCACTGATGGCAGTAAGTTCCTGCAGGGCTTGGTGCCAGACATTGCCAGGGTACCCAGCAGAGACATGGGGTGGCGTGGCAGTGGGGACTCAGTTTTTGCCCTGAGTCAAGTCTCTGAGCAGATTGAGCTGTTGGGGGTTACTCGAGGATGCGTGTGAGCTCTTGGTGGAGCTGTGGGACAGGGCTGTGCTCTGGCCGATGTTGGGGTAGGGCTGTGTGTTGGGGTAGGAGATCGGCTGGAGAAGAGGTTGTTTTTCCTTCCCTTCCTGCTGTCCCTGCGCCTTGGTTGCTGACGACTGACCCTGTCTCCTCCTTTCTCTCCTGCTGCACTCAGTGGAGGATCATGATGATGTGTTTGTTAAAAAGCCCAGGTAAGGGGAGCACATGCCAGGCTGGCAGCAGGAGCCTAGTGGGTGCTCAGCTGGGGCTCAGTCAACCCAACTGGTTCCCCTTCAAGATCACTGTTTGGGATAATGCTGGGAAAGCACTTTGTCTTGTTGCTGTTTCTTCTCCCCTCTCCTCCTTTTCCATCTGCCCGTTCCTTCTCTGACTTCACTCCTGACATCCAGTCTGTGCCTTGTGCTTGTTCTGTGATGGGCACTGTCAGAGCTCAGCCACTGCTCTGACTTCAGGAGGGTCCTGCCTGAGCACTGTCCTGCCAGATGGTTTGTTCCTGGCTGTAATTTCTTTTCAATCAGATGTCTCTGTGCCAGGCAGGACCCACTGGGCGTTGCTAGCACAGAGCTGGGGAGCCTGAGCTGAACTAATGTGTCCTGTGCACAGGGGAGATTTGTCCATTGAGGGTATTTTGGATCACTGCTTGGGACTGGTGGCCGGTTGGTGGCACTGGCAACACCTTGCTGGAGGTGCTGGGCAGCACCTGGACCTGGAGTATGATGCTCCTGGGGCAACTGTGAGGCTGGTTTGGAGTGAATGCTGCTGACATCTTTGTGGGGCTCATGCCTCTGTAGGGCTGGGGGTTGCCTATGGGCAAATGCACTGAGCCGTGGATTGAACATTGACTGTTGTGCTGTTGTTTCCTTTGATGCAGCAGGGATGCCCGTGGGTCTGGCTGGGGTGCAGGGCAGCAATGGTGAGTGCTGGGGTGTGGCAGGAGCACCTCTGGGAGCAGGGTCGATGCTGGTGGCGGCTGAGCACCTGCCCTATGCCACTTGCAGGCAGCCCCCACAGCTGATGGAGACCCCCCCAACCCCTACATATGACCCCGGGAAGCTGCGTCTGATAGAGGATGCTGAGGACTGGCAGCCCCGCACTGGGACCTCCCAGTCCCAATCCTTCCGCAAACTGGCCCGTATGACGGGCACTGATGGCAGTAAGTTCCTGCAGGGCTCGGTGCCAGACTTTGCCAGGGAACCCAGAAACCAAAAGAGACATGGGTTGGTGTGGCCATCACAGCCTGACTTTTGTACCAAGTCCTGAATCTGGGCAGATTGAGCTGTTGAGGGTTCCCTAGGAAGGCATGTGGGCTTGTGGTGGACATGTTCAGGGCCATGCTCTGCGTTATGGTTGGTCAGGGCTCTGTGTTGGCATAGGATAGCAGTGGGAGGGGAGGTTGGTTTCCCTTCCCTTCCCTTCCCTTCCCTTCCCTTCCCTTCCCTTCCCTTCCCTTC
>VZTY01016621.1:26784-49007 GCA_013400935.1 Turnix velox | reverse complement strand
AGTTAGAAAGCAGTGTAGGGGAAAGGGACCTGGGGGCCTGATGGACAGCAGGGTGACCATGAGCCAGTAATGTGATCTTGTGCCCAAGAAGGTCAATGGCATCCTGGGATGTATTAGAAGGGGTATAGTCAGTAGGTCAAGAGAGCTTCTCCCCCTCTACTCTGCGCTGGTGAGACCGCATCTGGAGTATTGTATCAATTTCTGTGTCTCTCAGTTCAAGAATGACAGGAAACTGCTTGAGAGAGTCCAGCAAAGAGCCACTAAGATGATGAAGGGATTGGAGCATCACCCTTATGAGGAGAGGCTGAGGGAGCTGGGTCTCTTTAGTTTGGAGAAGAGTAGACTGAGGAGTGACCTTATGAATGTCTATAAATACGTAAAGGGTGAGTGTCAGGAGGATGGAGCCAGGTGTTTCTCAATGACCTCCAATAGGTCATTGGGGCAATGGGTGCAAAATGGAACAGAGGAGGTTCTACAGAAATATATAAGATAAAACTTTTTCACAGTGAAGGTGACAAAACACTGGAACAGGCTGCCCAGAGAGGCTGTGGAGTGTCCTTCTCTGGAGGCGTTCAGAACCTGCCTGGATGCCTTCCTGTGTGACCTGGTGTGGGTGTTCCTGCTCTGGCAGGGGGATTGGACTAGATCTCTTGAGGTCCCTTCCAGTCCCTGATGTTCTGTGATTGTGTTCTGTGATTATGTTGCTAATGTTGCTTGGTTTTAAGATGACTGCAATGCTTTTGATTTATGCTACACTCGGTAGGCCTTGTGCTAAGTAGAAATGCACCATGCACTTGGATATTTTCTGTAATCCATACCCAATCTAATACCAGCTGAAAATCCAACTGGAGTAAATGCTTTCTCTTGCTGACTGTGCTGTTCCCACAGCTCTGTGTCACTATCATATAATCAGTTCTTGAAAATTTGAATTTGTTTCCTCTTTTAATTTTGCTTCTCTGCTTTTCAGACCTTTCAGTAACTACATTGCACTTACTATTGCATGTTTAATTCCCCAAATTAATAGCCAAAATAAAATAAACTGTGTGATTTTTTTCTGTTAGATTTGCACGCTTTAGCAAATTCAAACTATTCTTGTAAGTGGTTGTCTGAAATGTTTCTCTCGTTTGGGGTGGCTCTTGGTCATCAAAGGAAACAAGATTTATGCGTTTCTTGTCTTCTTCAAATTTGTATTATATGTATGTTTAGAATACAGAATAGCTGCAAAAGCATGTTCTTGGCCTGTTTATTTAAAATTAAACATAGGGGGTTTTCATTACCTTTTAAAGTAATATTTTTTTGGTCAGTTTTTTCTTGAAGTATCTGACTTCTGATTGTTATGCTTGATCCTTTTTTCATCTGGTGGGTTTTCTTCTCCCTTTCCATTGCTTGAGAGGTGGAGAGGGTTCATCCTCCTCCATGACTTTCTCAGCTTCTCACTAGTCTTGTTGCTTAGACTACATTCATGCACATTTAAGCCTTTGATCACTTCATCAAGCAAATGAAACTCTTGGGCTTGTGTGGAGTCAAGAACATGGATTTATCACTTAGATCATATTTCAACCCTTTTATATAGTGTTACAGTTTAGCTTATCCTTCCTGTTACGGAGGTAAGACTGAAGATTCTTAAAAGCTTGTTAGCTAACAGTGTTGTTCCTGGGAGCCTGCATTCTTTTTAATGATCCTAGGATTTTTTTATTGTTCACTCTGGAATTCTACAGTCAGATCTGCAAAAGAACTCTATGCCATGCAGCTGTGAAAATGTGTTTTCTTGTGGTGTCCTGTCTCCAGCAGCAGCCAGGAGCAGTTATCTTCAGAGGTGTGTGGTAAACCAGGCATGTGGAGAGTGATACTTGGGTATTTTCTCCCTGCTTTCATCAGTCACAGCTTCAGAGTGATCAGTGATCAGTAGCATACCTGTCCTTGATGAATTTATGTAACCAGGTTTTGGACTCTCCTTTTAGCCATTGCAGTATTCTTTAGTGATTAGATTTATAGATTAATTAGTGTTTGAAGAAAGCAGATTTATTTTAAATGTAGACCCTTTATTTACTCTATTTGGAAAAAACAATAATGCACTTAGGCACACCATATTGTAGATCTCAGTCCTCATTCAGTTTCCTCTTTTGGAAAAGACTTGCTCTTGTATGGAAGCTCTTTATTTTTGTAATTATTTCAGTATCCTGTGTGTTGGTTGTCTTTTTTTCTGATCTGTTGTATTCTTTTATTGACAGCATGGCTAGGATCACACCAGATGCTCAAGATGTCAGGGTGCTACAAGAGTAACACATAGTGAAGATTCAGGTTCATTATTGACTCTTTTCGTAACACTTTATGTTCTGGCTGTATTTTTTTTTTGCTGTTGCAAGTACTGCATAGTTTTTCTGTCCAGGATGACTACTAATACCTTCCCATGAGTAGTCAAAACTAATTTAGAGTCTGTCATCACATATATGCATAGGGGAAAATATTTTCCCTACGTGCATCACTTTGTACTTAACAACATTAATTTTCATCTCCATTTTGAGATGAGAGATTATAAGGTCTTTTTGCAGCTATTCACCACCAATTGAGATCTGACTACCTTGGATAGTTTTGCAGACTCTGCTAGTTTTCACACCTTTTGAGTGTCTCTGTTAGTACAGCTAAATAGCATGAGTGTCCTTAAAATTTTTTTGCTGACAAATAATTCCCTGTGAAAACTAACCATTAATTTTTGTTCTTGTTGCTTTCTCTTTTTCCTTTGAGTTTAGAGCAATGGAGCGATCTGTTCTTCATTTCCAAGTGCTTCTGGTATAGTTTAATCAGTATGTATGTATGTAATAAGATTTCCCCTTTTTAAGACATTTTTTCGTTCTCGTATTTCTTCTGTTTTGTTTTTTTTTCCCCCTGCTATGCATTTTCAGCTGTAGCTTCCCTTTGTGCTTCATCAGCCTGCACAGTACTGCAGTCCTGGCTTTTTAGTGTGCTTCCTAATGCAGCTTTATTAATACAGCTCATTCCAGATCATTGATTTGTCTATTTGCAGAAATCTTGGAATCTTAATTTGTCCTTAGTTTCTTGAATACAAGATAGCTACTCAATTTTACTTCAGTAACTACTTTCTTTTATTGTTTCTTGATTTGCTTGCTATATGAGTATGCCTTTATTGGCAAAAGATACCCTTTAATAATGCAAGTTTAAAAGATTTTTGTCTTTTCAGTTGTGGGGTTTGTATTTCTGATATTCTCAGCTTGGATTTTGGAGGATTTAAATTGTTTGACAGGAAATGGAAATTAGTGATTCTGTATCCTTCAGTACTGGTTATCTCTAGCCCCAGTCAAATAAGCAAATAAGCAATGTGCAGTATCTGCACATTAGAGTGAAATTGCCCTTGTTGCTCCTATTTCCTAAAGATGTCTGTCCACCCTCTCTTTTTCATCACTATCCCTTTTAGTAGGAGCTCACAAAAATCACCTATTTCCTTTTTCTGCTAGAAAAATGTAGGAATATTTTATTTGTTCCATGTAACTTGTTGGAATAAGTTACCTTCATGTATCCCTCTTTCCAGGAAAGGGGATGTGGCTGTCTGCTGCTTCTGTTGCCCTTTTGCCGGGATATTAATCTGAGCTTCTGCCCAGCCTGCCAACTGTTTAATCAGAAGTAGTCAGAAGACCCTCCGTCCTAATATTGCAGCTGACTCTGAAATCTCATTATCTTACATCTGCATTCATGCAGTGCAATTCTACAGGGGCAGTTATTTTCCTAAAAGCTTATAATATAGAGAGACAAAGGAGAGTGCATGAAAAAAACATTTAGCATGTAAATTGAAGACATGTACCTGTGTAATTCATGCCATGTTATATTTCTTTTGCTTTTTTTGTAATCTTCAGTTACTGTTGCTTTCCATTTTATTCTGTTCTTGACACTGGTGTGCAAGGAGGAGATAAACAAGGAGATATACCTAGAAAGCAGAGGAGAAGGGAAGAGAGAGCAAAGGAAAAACTGGTGCCTGGAAGAGAGGAAGTTAGAATGAGTCCTGAGTGTGGGACACAGGTGAGCAAATGGAATGAAACAACCAATCAGCAAGAAAACACCCTTTAGATTATAGACAATAGAAAATATTTGTTGTGAATGTTTCCTGCTTAAACTGCTTTGCTAATTGTTCCACAAGGAACAAGGAATTCCTCCTCAAGAGGAATTGCCCTCAAGAGGTGGAATCATCTGAAAACACCTTGTATTAGTGTTAGGCAGAAACAATTAACTTCTGAGCAACTCTTCCTGCTGCTGCCAAGAATATGTTGAAAGAGCTAGGCCAGTAGTTCTCATACTCGCTCCAGCAAAACCCTGTCCACTGTGGGATTCCTGCACTCCTAGACAAAGACATTATCTCTGCTAGTGCAGAGTCAAAGAGAAATGTTGTGTGTTTCACTTGAGCAACTTGGGGGACTTGTTTTCACAACCCCGAGAGCTTGTGCTTGGCCAGGAGGAGGAAAGTGGGTAGCTCAGGATGTGTTTATATTCTGATGCCTGAATGGAGTTTGGTACAAATCTGAGGGAGGCAATAAAGGTACCCTATAACAACACCCCTATTTATTACATTGCAGAGAGAAAAAAGCCCAACCATCTTAAAGAAGAAATTTATTCAGTGGATGTTTTAGTATTTTGAATGAATTGGATTAGCTCTATTGCCATAGCTCTCCCTCAATTGTTCGCGCTTCTGGGTTGGGTGTTACTTCATTTTGGTAGACAGAGAATGATGAGCTGTACTGAGGAAGAAATGAGCTGCTAATAGCACAGAGAAGTAGATACAGTGTATCTGGGTTTAATACTATTGATAATTTGGTTCAAGGGATGGAGCATCGCTTCTAAATGGCACTTTTCAGTCTCTCCGGGCTATTCTAATTGAGATATATGTGCCCTGTGGCCAGAGATGAATTGTGGAGATAGGACCTCTGAATCAATCTGTGCTGTGTGGGGTTTTTTTTTTCCATTCTTTTTTTTTTTTCTTCTTTTTTTTTTTTTAAATTTAAGCCAAGAGTTGATTAGATGCCTGGCAATGATTACTGTCTGTTGGCATCTCCCAGTGGGAGCACACTCCAAGTACCAGCCTTCAGCTTTTTCAAGCAGGGGAGGTTAAGCAGGCTGCTTACTGAGCAAAAGGAATTTCTCTTCGCATGAGAGCTTCAGTGCTGTTTCCCTGGCTGAGAATGCTATAATTCCTTTACAAGTGACAAGCAGGCTGCTACCATCTGCTGGTGAATGGCTTCAGGATGGTGGAGTTTGGGTGAAAACTTGTTTGTGGACCATTAGTTAGTGGTCATTAAGCCAAATTCGTGTTTCCTGTATGAAGTTCTGTGATTTTACTTCAGTTTTAGAATATCTTCTAGTTGTACTGTACATACTTTTTTTTTTTTTTTTTGAAACATAAACACATAAGGATTATGATTCTGACCAAAGCCACCAAAATTACTGACAAGACCTATGCATTTTCTTATCTTTTAAGGTACAGCAGTGGCATCTTACAAAAGAAGATTGAGACTGTCCAGAAATGTTCTGATATATTTGGAAATCACATGTCACTCCGTGGTGATAGTCTTTCAAAGATTAGGCAGTAGACTAGTAAGTTGTTTTGGAGGCATACAGCTTTTTAGGGTGTCTGCTTTGTTCAGTCACTCTGTGGTGTGTCAAGAAGGAAGAACTCGGAAGAAAAGAGTAGTTATTGTGTACGTGGTTTCCCCAGCTTCCCCTGAAAGAAGCAGATGGTCGGGGGTCCCGCGAGGTAGAAGAAATGGAGCCATTAGACTGTCAGTGGCTTGTGAAAAGCAGAAGCATCTGCCAGAATGGAAACTTGTTCAGCAGCGGGGGAGCCAGTAGCAGCAGATGATCTCTGCCTTGAGCAGTCAATGGTATTGTAGTCCACTGGGGAATTGCTGTTGTGGGTGTAGCTGCAGGTAACCTTGGTAATGATCTAGACGGCCTGGCAGACTTAAAGGGAAATGAAGGCTTGGTGCTCATGCTATGGCATCTTAACTACCCACTTTTCCTGTCTAATCAGTCTTAACTACAACCCATAGCAAAGCATTCAGTGCTCTTTCTCAGCTGAGCCGGAAAGGTACATTTGCAATTCATCGAAATGCCTGTCGTGATTCCACTGCAAGTTTCAGAATAGCAAGCTGAACCCCCCTAGATGCAACAAAGAGTAAGTTCAAAGACTAAATTAACATTTGGAAAAGTATCAAAATTTTGCTAGGGGTCATCTTGTTTTCAGTTGTATCTCTCTGTACACTCTTTCAAGGTGTGTCTTTTTAGTGTTAAGAAATGTTTTACGCAGCAGCAGTTTAATCTCTGCTGCTGTATTTCTTATGCTCTTATTGACTGCTCTGTACAGGACACAGTGTTCTGGGGAAGAATGACCTCTTCTCTTGCAATAGTGTGATGGTACTTCAAAGACGAGATAAACTCGGAACAGAATGCCTCCGAGGAACAAAACTAGAAATTAATTTCTGTGTTCAAAAGGAATAGTCAATTTAGGTTCTGTCCTGTTAGAATAATTAATCTCAGTCAGCCACATCTGAAAGTGAGAATAAAGCATACAGGTAAGGAGCTGTGCTTCAGAACTCCTCAAGCTGCACTTTGTGAATACTTGGCATAGGTGAATCTGGGACTGTTGCCAGTACTTAATATTCTCCTAGGCTTGACTTCATAGCTAGGAAAAGGTATTTGCTATGTGAAACGTGGTTTTACTATCATGAGAGAGTGAATTACATTGCAGTTTGTCTGGAAGTCTGTACATTTTGGTGTGCGTATAAACATTGGTTTAGATTTGCCTTTTTGGGTTTTACCTTTAGCGGATAGCGTTCTTGTTCTGATAGGCAAAAATAAGCTGCTTGGAGGTTTCATTCTAGGCGTGGGAGATGTTTTCCTTGCATAATAAATGCAACAGTACTTTGATGCACATTCACTGTTTAGAAAATAGACACAATTTAATAGGGAGTGCTGAATGTAACTGAAAATAGAAGGCGGTGCTCAAGACTGCGGTTGTAGATGTCATAAGAGTTGACATCTCACAAGCTTTTCTGTTCATTGCATCTGCTTCGATTTGGGGAGGGCCACCTGGTTTATGGCTGGAGAGAGTTTTGCTTTCATCCTTATTCAGTCATTTAAATATAAACTAATAGTCATCTCTGCAGAGCATAGGAAAGTAGGAAGAGCGATCACTGTCGTGCAGTCTTAGTGTTTTTTGAAATATGGTAACCAAACCTCAGCGTACTACTCAGAGCAAAGAACTTCACTGTGTCTGTTTTCTTTGGCCATGTCTATTTTGCAGACCCACGCTGACACGTGTGTTGTTCAGGGATGTGGATATGTGTGATCTAGGTGATGTGGCCATCTTGGCATATGAGCCTCCCTGTATGATAAAAAAAACTATGCTTTTGTTCAGTGCCAGGCACTCTGCTGCTTCTGGCACATCTGTGTGCTGTATGAGTGTAGATTGCTGATGTTGTTAATAGAGCATATGTAGTTTGACAATAGCTTTTCCAACAGAATAAGAGGTCTTTTGTATTGTTGTCATCACCCCTCTGTGGCAGTCAGTGATCAAGGGCAACTTCTTATAGCCTAAACTCATGGTGAATTGTACCAGTTATGCAAGGCTTTGTAGTGGTGTTGGTTGTATTTATCAGCAAGCCAAAATTCTGTTGTTTCTTAAGTATAACACAAAAGTTACTGTAGATAATCTTTTCTGTTAGAAATCTCTTGGCATTTTGATTTTTAAATTAAATCTCTCAGCCTTTTTTGGTTTCAGCCCTAAGTGCCTTGTGTTCTTTTTAGAAAGGAAAAACGTCAACCTGTCAGAAAATCATCTTTCATTGGAATGTTAAGATTAGTTAACAAAAATCACTTGTTATGTAAACTCAAGTAGTAAGGTTGATGTTTAGGATGAGGGGCTTTCATTCTGCTGTCTTCATATCTGGCTGGTAATACAGTTAAATACATCATTGACCAGTTGAGGTAATATGGTTTAACAGCTGAAAATTGAATGAGGGCATCAGCTGAGTCTTACTGCTTTGAAAATAAATGTATGAGCATCTTCCTAGCACCACAGTCTTTTCTGTTGGAGATATGCCATTTCTCTGATGGTATTTTCCCTTGATGGCATCTTCTGCTCCCAGTAAGGCTTTTTAGATCACCTATGAAAAAATGTTCAACTTGACCTCATCCCTTGGGTGGCTAGTGATGATGAACATGATGCAACCAAATAATTTTAATACTAATGATATCTTCTAAATCATTCTTTGTCATATTCTCATTTTAAATCTGCTGTGGATTCAAAAAGTTCTTTTTCTCCAATTTTAGCACTGATGTCACTGTCAATTACTGAAACACAGGCAAATGCAACAGATCTGAATGGTTGGTTTGAACATTTGGTGTCACTTGTCTGGTTAGCACAGCTGAAAAGTTTGTAAGAGCTTATTGCCTTTTCACAAAGCCTTTTTTTGTGTAGTGTGGAAAGATACAATTTAACATTGTGGTACTCAAGAAATTTGTGCAGGAATGTATTTGATAAAATTCCCAGGAAAATACAGGTACTTTGAAGCATGATTGTAGTTCTTCATTGCTACTTCTTGGTTTGCCTTTCAGAAATGTTCCCATTGCCAGGAACCAGGAGCCACCTTAGGCTGCTACAACAAAGGCTGCTCCTTCCGATACCATTACCCATGTGCCATCGATGCAGGTAAGATCAAATCACATGCTGTCTTTCAAGCTGCTTATTCAGAACATATGACACTAAATAATTCCCAAGTACTTTGTAAATTTACTCACTCTCTGACCTGCGACGAAGATGCAATAATATAAATTATGAGGAATGGCATCAGATAAACGGCCACCAGTAATATGTAGAGACAAGGTGGAACCTGTAAAGAAAAAGAATCTACCATGAAGTGCATAAGAAGCACTGCTGGGCTGCAGTGGCTGTGAAGTACTGGCTGCAGTGTGAGTGCTCATCACTTTTTTTCTTGAATAGAAACCTTTGTTAAAAGGGTGCAAGTAACCAGAAAGGTGTTCACTTTTTCAGGATTACACTCCCATGCATAGTTAATGATTTCAAGGCCAAAGTGTTTGTACAGTCATCAATACTGCTTGCAGCACATTCTTCTTTCTTCCTCCTTAGAAACATTTCAGCCAGTTTCTTGAGTAGGTCCGGTTTTTATCATTGGACATGTTAATTATTTGGATAGTATTATCTCCACCTGTAAGTCTGGGTAGTGTGTTGGTGTAGTACAATACTGAACATTTTTTATGGAAACAAGCTTTATTCTTGGGTGAGAATCCCAGCTCAGAAGAAACAATGAACTATTGTTTCAGTCTTTTGTAACTAACTTCTGTCATGCAAAACATAGTCTTATCCAAGAATCCAGAATCCAAGATTACAAGTCTTGACTGGCAAATAATTGTAAGCTCCCTGTTTACTATCCCGCTTCCACTGGAGCCTTTACTACTTACTTTATGCTGTTTTTCAAACGTTACGTTATTGGTAGTAGCTGTGCTTATTTCTGAATGATTACATTATTTCTCCCACTGTGAAATCCCACCCTATTGTTTTTAATAGAAATGTTTTTCTTAGATAAATGCTGTAGTAGAATACTGCTAGTACTGCAGTATAGGTGGAGGGATCCTTGTTTTACATGAAATAAGATGTTAAAGAAATATCATTTGCATTGCAAAAATCACATACTTAAAATGCTGCCAGAAATTAGGATGTCCATGTAACTTTAATGTTGATCTCTATCTATCTTACAGGATAGTAATTGCCTTATGCAAGACTAATTTCCCTTTCTGTAAGGCCCTACTTCAGCCTTTAGACTGAAAGAGTACTTAGTTTCTGGTTATGATTCCATCAGTTCTGAATTAATATTCATCTCTCATGCCTACGAGTTTCCTGAACATTAAGCTTTTCTACTTGCAGTTGATTTGAGAAACAGAATCATCAACTTTGTGCTAATGTTGTGTTCAGTAATTTGTTTCTGATTTGTGACCCACCCTTTTCCATAGTATAAAAAAAGTTAATGTTCCCAGTAGTTTGGGGTGCTTAACTGGAATTTTCGTATCACTAGATACAGTACGTAGCATTTTCCATGTTCTAAACACAGGTATCAAATTTAAGATATTGTCAATTTTCTTCAGATATATTTTCCTTATTAACTCTGCTCCAGCAGCAGGATCCTGCAGATGACTGATTTACTGAACGATTGTGACTGATTCCCAAGAGAAGTTCTGTTTTATGCCCAGAAGGGGCAGTGTCCTGTACAAAAGATAATATATAATCCTGTTATTTAGTTCATATTCAATGTAGCTTAATATGTCTGTTGTATAATATGTAGAAGTGGGCTGCATTAAATTTGGCTTTTCTTCAAATTAGTCTTGACTTTGCAACCTTTGAGTATTTTTGAGTAGCTGAGTTGCGAGGCTATGCTTGCTTAGTTTTCTTTTGATTTTCTTATGAGACATCGTGTTGTCATATAGCCATCTGCCAGAGTGCACCATTCCAAGCTGATTTCCCTCCTTGGAGTAATACAACGGGAACAAATTGCAAGCCACTTAGTAGGCTAGAACTGTTTGGAAATTGGATGCTTTGTGAGCTTATAATAGCAGAATAGTAGTATGTCTGATGAATCTCTGGTTTTGCCCTAGGAAGAGTATTATTTAACGAGAACAAAGACTTTCCTTACATTTTTCTTTCTATTTCTCAGTATGTTTGTGTCTGATATGTTCTCCATTCCTTCAGCTCTTCAAACCAGACACAAGGTCTTTATTTGGTTGATCTTGGGTTCCTCTTCTCAAATGTCTTATCCAGTTTTCTTTCTAAGACATAGTTCTCCCTGCTCCTTTACAACTCTTCCTTTGCCCAGTTTTCTAGTTGTCGTTCTGGCTTCTTTCTCTCTGCTCTAACATCACCTTCTCCCCTTTCTTTTTCCTAGCTCTGTGCTTCATCTTTGGCTTCTTACTGCCTTTTGGTTCACCTAACCTGCCTTCTTGATACACTTAACTCTGCTAGTCCCTGTTGTACATTGCACTTTATCCTCACCTTTCTGTGCTTTATCTCCCACTCCAGTATCCCTGAGTCAATCTGGATTCAGTGTTGGCCTCTTTCTACTGGTACTTATTCCCGATTCCCTGTTTCTAACTTCTACTAGCAGTGATCTCATCCTACCAGCCTCCACTCTCCTGTTGCAGATTACCTTTCTCAATAATGTTTCCAGTTCTGTTGCCTTCTGTGCCAGTGCTTTACATTTTGCAGTTTTGAAATTATCTCCTTCCTTCAGGCTGTCCAAGCCTTAGAAGTGTGTCCTCAGCTTTTGAGTGCTTAAGTCTGATTCTAGAGGTTCATTTATAGGAAAGATTTTTGGTGGAATTTTTAAAGGACTTCACAACTAAAATATGAGAAACCTCTTCTGAGGATGTGCAGATTAAATTCCCTGTTCCTTCTTTCAAAGAGTTATACTTGCTGATTTTGTTGTAAGATGCAAGTCCTAATGAAAATCAGGATATATTGGAACTTTACAGGAATAAATGTTAATAACATAGAATGTTAATAACCTTTTTCCAAGAAAGAGTTTTAAGGAAATTGTTAGGCTGCTTTAGCTGAATTTTTCACCCAAAACAAATAAAGAGACCAGCTTGAAATGGAATCTCAGTATTCAAAATCTCAGCCTGATTGCAAAAGACCTTGTTTGCAGTTGCTTTTATCTGTGAGCTGTCTTAATCTACCACCAGTCTTTAAATAAATCTGTGTAATAGAAATAAGCAAGAGTCCATGGAATGGAACTTGATTTTCATTTATGTACACTTCCTCGGGGAGCAAATTGGTGTTCTCTTCCCTCCGCATGTAAACCCTCTTTCTAGTTATACAGTGCTACCATCTTTCCTGTAGTGAATTGGATTTGTGTATTTCTCGACTTCCTTGTGCTCTGGGGTACTTTCACCCTGCTTTGGAGAATTAATGCCACTTTGCTTTATTGAGGGTCTGTGACAGTTCCATTCTGAATCCTCAGAAGTTTTTGCTGATGTTTATAAGGACTTCTGTAATACGTATGATTGGTACTGTGGCCTAAAAAAAAATCAGAAACACTTGCAGGAGAGTTTGGGAGTTGTGGTTTTTGGTTTTGGTTTTTTTTTTTTAGGATATGTCAAGTCCAAAACACTTAGTGTTTGACTGAGTTACTGTAGCATTCCTTGAGTTAATGTGATTTAGCTGAGATGAAATTCATATGCCATGCTCCTGGGCAGTTGCACTGTGAACATGTTTTTGCCTTTGGATTGGTGTGGATCAGAAGTTAGTACCCTGCCAGTGACTGTGCCTTATTTGAAAGGCAGTACAGTTTTTTGGGTGAAGGCCTGGAGGGTGAAAAACCTCAAAACAACATCAGTAACTGGCAGTGCTGAAGGCTGGCCCTGCAGTGTGACCTGAGCTCTGGCTTCTGTGAATGATGGTCAGGTTACAGTCTCTCCCTGGTAAGGAGCCAGGTTTTGGTTCACTGTTACTAATCAGATGCTATGTGAGGCAAGTGGCTATGTAAGCTGCCAGTTCCTACATATGATGCTTTTGTAGAGCCCAATTCAGTCTTCATTTTAATCTCTTTTCATACAGAGTAATCTTTGGCAATACAGGATGCAAGAGAGATGAACTTCTTACGATTTGCATAAAAATCAAGATTGGCAGTGCCACTTAACTAATTTTTATATGGAAATTACTGTGGCTAATATTGTCTGAGTTTGGCTCTTATCTGTCCAAATTTATGAAGAGCCTCTGATGTCTCAAGATAAGTTAGTCTTAGGGCTGTCTCCATGGAAACAGAATCTTTGTTTTGTGAAATTTTGTGTCCTCTCCCTCTGCTTGTTCCTCCCCACCTGGAGTCGGATCCCAATTGCTGCAGCAGACTTGTCCCCACATGTCATAGGCAGCTTCATGTACAAAAGATTCTTTGACTGTAAATGAGATTACAGCAAAATAAAATGGGTTTTCAGAGAACAAAAATCCTGTGTCTTCACAAGTATTGTTAAAGATGAGTAACAAGCAGAACACTGGGTGAGACAAAACATGGAGCTTACAGAAGAATAATTGCATCTATTAAAAATGTTTTAGGTTTTCCTTGACTTCTTTATTGAGAAAAATCTGCACAAGCAAGGCCGAGGCTTGGTTCCTTTTTCCCTTTCTGCCACAATGAACTGATCAGAGTCCTGTCTGGTGACTTTGTGATGAATTGTAATCTGTGATATAAAATGCTTGGAACTGCTAACTGAAATCCAAGCCAGTTTTATAATGATGAGCAAGTTCTGCCTTATTGGTGTTCTGCTGGTTTTCTACAGTGAGCTGATTAAATTTTTTGTAGTCATCCCTTAAGAGAAACAAACAAAATAATTGCTATTAATTGGATCTGCTCTTAATATTGAAAATAAAAATGCCAGTCCTAGTGAGAAACCAAGCTCCTTGTGCAGATCAGGTATGAGATATTAGGTTTCTGACAGTTCTGATCCTTGTACCGTATTCCTTTGTGATGTACTAGCTAGAGAGCTGCATTCATTGCTAATGCTGGATTTCTAAGGAAGAAATCTCCATCCTGTTCTAACATACTGTGTATGTTTTGGGTGATTGCTGTGTGTATTTTTGATGATTGCTATATTATGCAGTGATAATTCATGCTGCAGCCTAAATGTACAATTCTGCCCTTATAAGGAAACATCACTTTATTTACTTCCTATTATTTGCATTTGAAATTATCTTCAGCAGGATTAAGGGGTTTACTCCTCTTTGCTAAAATCTCTCAAGTAACTCAGCTTATCTCATGCTGTTTCCTTTTGATTCAGGCCAGCAGCATTCATGTTGAAACATAAGCATTTGATAGCAGAGGGATGCTCTGCCAAAGCCTGGGTGTCTAGAAAGCTTTTCCCTCAAGCTTTAGTTGCAATCTCCTGCTGTCTGCTAAACTCTTCCAGCAGATTGAAACAGCAGGTAGCGCTGGTTATGCTACATACTTAAGAGCATTCTAAATTAGCACATTTTATTTACCATTGTGCTTCTTTACTTGCTAGCTTTTTGAGTAGGAAGGAGCAGACAGGAGGTCACAGGCACCTTACTGGATTCTCATGGTGTAGAGTGGTGATGGTGCTCAGCCCTCATTCAGTCTGCCTTTGGTGCAGGAGGCAATTGGAAAAAATAAAGCCAGAAGCTTGAGCAGTTTTTGAGGTGGCCCTGCAGTTTAGGATGCCCAAGGGAGATGGCTGAGTTCTCTCAGGAGAGTGCTGTTTTTTCACTTGGTTGTGAGGGTGAAATACAGGGTATCTGGCTGGTGGTGCTCCAGTTTGGGGTGCCCAGGGGAGGAAGGTGAATTCTCTGAGTAGAGTGCTACTTTTTCACTTGGCTGCATGTGTGAAATACAGGGTGTCTGGAAAGCACAGAGCTGGCTAGTAGTGCTTCTGATGTGGGCATAGCACTGAAGTTTCTGGAGTTGTCAACTTGACATCTCTTAAAGGCATCGTGTGGGAAGGAGGGTGAAAGGGAAGCAATGCTTAAACTGGCAGTTCAACTAAAGAAATTATCTGCAAACAACAGTAGTGTTTAACTTGTTCTTAAATAAGTGCTCCACTTCTCAGTATAGGTTTAAGTCATTAATTAAACTATTCCTTAGATCATAGAAGCTTCACACATATGAGTCATGGAAGCAGATCCAAGAGCAGCATGAGTGACCTGACTACCGTAGTGTCAAAGTGTAAACTGATCACGAGGATTTGGGATTGCAAATAAAGTGTCGTACACCCATACCTAGCGACACAACCCTTCTCCCCCAATGCTGGCAGGGCCTTGGGATGAGACATGATGATTTTCCTATGAAGTATAAAGCAGGGATCATTGTTTCAGATTGGATGAATGTGTATGTCTTCCTCATGCTGCAGGAAGGAGGGCTGGAGTAGCTAAAGGGGATAAAGGTACAGGATTTGTAAACTTGCTCTTGTGATTCTTTCTCAACACAGAGGATCGAGGAGACTGGGGATGCTTGGACCTGCCTTGGAAATCCAGACAATGTTATTACTTGGGGTGTTCAGTAATTTAATTTGCTGAAACTTGAGGATGGAAGGGATGAACCTGCTAATAAGATAGCATTCCTGTAAGAGATCTTTGAATGGAAAATATTCCTGTGAGGCAAGATTAACATATATGATGTATTATTCAAATTAGTTTATATTTAAAAAGTAATAAATTGCTATCTTCTCCTCCTAGATTGTTTACTAAACGAAGAGAATTTCTCAGTGAGGTGCCCCAAGCACAAGGTAAGAATCCTTTCTTGGGTTAGATATGTTTTTTGCTGCCCTCTTCTGGTATCTAAATTTGCATCAGTAATTTTATTCCTAGATAACATAGCTAGGTACATATTTAGATTTAATTCTTCTGTAATGTATACTTGTGGTATATTTGGGAGGTAAACATCGACTCGAGAAGAATACAGAATGTTTAAGAAGAAGATATGTTAAGTTTTTACCCTATTCAGTTCGGTTGTTCTTATATCCTTTGTAACTCTTCAGAGAGCCCACCTCCATTTCCTGTTTTCTGCAGTGGAATCAGTACCCTGCTCACTGTTTCTTTTTGGGTGCTGCCTTGAAACTGTCAGTGTTTTTTCTCCTTGGATTTTCTGAGGATGTAAGCAGGAATTAAAACGGTTCATGGAAAAGTTTCAACCAGTTCTTGGAAACATTGAAGACTGTGTCATGAACCAAATGTAGCAGAAAACCTGAAACACTTTGTTCTAGTTTAGTGGTAGTAACCAGAGTCCTGACACTCAGTCTTCAATGAATAAATGTGTTCAGTTGTTCTGTAGCTCTTTGATTCTTCAGAAGGCACATCATTTGCAGTTTTCAATGATGTATTCCACCTGCTGCTTCTGCCCAGGATTTGGGCACCCTTAACAAAATGTCCCTGGAGTCTGCAATGCAGAGGTGCTTGGAGCTGGACTGCTGTTGTGTTCTTTCTATGGAAAGAGGAGGCAAGGCAAACAGTACATATGCTTTTTGTACATAAAAGCGATGTGAAGCAGTGCTGAGAATGCTCTTCCCAGCTCATAAGAGAGGCTGTGGATACCCGTCCACTGGCTTCAAATGCTCAAAAGTGTCCAGAAAAATGCTATTCTTGTGGCCGGTTGGCTGCACCAGGAACTGTACAAGAGTGTGAGTGGCGTATGCTGGAAAGGAAATGATAATGGGGAAGAATTGTGTTGCTTTCTAGCCGGGGTTAGTCTCCATTTAGTCCTTGTCTGTGTTCCTCTTCTCTGCCTAGAATTAGACTGACATCTGGTGGTCTTTTGCCTTCAAAGATTATCTTTAATCTGTCTTTTGTAAACATCCAAAAATTAGTCTCATGTTGCTTTCTGGATGTTCTACGACAATACGATGTATTTATACACACGTATTTAAAATGTGCTGAAAGATTCTGGGGGCATTCAGGCTCTTACCCAGAACTGGCCTATTTTTCATCATAAAATAAATTATTTGGCACAATTGTGGAAATAAATTTGAAAATGTACAGTAAGCTGAAACTGAGGCATTAACGCTGCATGAGCCTGCAGGTCTTGCCAAAGAAAAATGGGAAGAATGAGCTCATTTTACTGTGGAATGCAATAATGTACCACCCTCTGCTCAACTTTGATAAATACTAAAGAGAATAGGCAGGTTATGTCTTTGAAGCTGCCTACTGCCTGAAGTATTGCAGGAAACAGTGTCCAAACTTCATAGCTGGCTTGGGTCATTGCAGGAATTGTGAGTCTTTGCAGGAATGGTGTTCAAACTGTGAAAGGAAAAATATCAAGAAGACACTGAGCACTTAGTTTCTAAAGTAATCCTAGGTGGTGAGAGGAAGAAAACAGTTAATTTGATAAAGTTACTTCACAACGCCATCATATTCTGAATTTTATTCAACACTAAGCCACTGCACGTTATTATTTTGTTTTTTTCTGTCTGTGTTGTGTTGAAAATGGAAATTCAACACCGGCAGATATTCTTTGACACTAAAGTTGTTTGGATTTTACTTAGTAAAGATACGAATCATTTATTTCAAGTCAAGCAAAATTTGATTTCTTTGGCTGTGGATCTGCCCTTGCCCTTTGATTCAGTGATTGTTATTGGTTTGTTTCAAAGCCTTCTGCAGGGTGGAACTTAAGATCACCCTGCTTCTTTGATTATAGTGGCTGGAAAGGGGTATTCCAGCCAGCTGCAAGGCAGGAACCAGCAGGTTTTAGACTTTGGAATGACCAGAGAACAAATTGTATCAATTTTTGCATGATCTGAACGTGAGCAATTGAAAGGAAGAAAGAATTTATATTAGACCATTAGAAACTATGCTTTTACATAACACTAGTTTAGCATTAGTAGCTAATCAATAGCTGTCTAATACTTTACTCCTCTGTTCTGTAATTAATGTGTATAAGAACTATGCACGTTATTATTTTGTAGTGCTAAGCCCCCCTGTATAGTGCCTTTTATCCTTTTTCAGTCCATGCCTCACACTGGTAAATGCACCTCATCATAATAAGTGGCTCCTGAAGAGCAAAGGTGCTTCTTGCCTCATTAACTGTGCTTTGACACTTCAGGCATAAGCAAGCGAAGTCTGTAGGGACTAGTCCTGTCTTTCCTTGTGCTCTCCAGTGAGCTCCATTTCCTTCTGTCAGCATTGATGCTTCAACCATCCATGTCCTGAATGTGCTACTTTTGCAAAACAGCAGCTTTTATCACAGGGAAAACACTGTCTGAAAACTAATCGTCTTTTGAAGAGTTGGATTCCTCTCACAAATCCAACTGGCTGTGTGTGTCTGCATCACAGCAAGCACTGATAAGGATGCTGAGGCACTCAGGAGGATAGAAAGGGGATGGGATACCTCACCTTTTGGTGGCACTGGAGTTGTAGATTGTCTTAAGCTATCTGTAGAGCAGTTTTAAGCGATGTTTCTCAGCTTGTTCTACCTTTTTGTGTAAAATTCTGTATTTCTCATAATTGACCACCCTTTCATATCCCAGACTGTCTACTTTTGCTGAATTGCCTGCCTTTATCACAGAAAAACTCTGTAAAGTCTCTGTCTGGTTCCAATACTGACTTCTTTTTCTCTTTCTCACTTTCTGTATGTATGCTTTCCCTACCCCATCTTCCTTTTCCCTTTCATTTTCCTTTCCCTCCTCCTTTTGGCTTACTGGTTCGTCAGCCCCTCCTTCCTTGCTCTCTTCCCTCCTTGCAGAACAAGATGGTGAAAGGCAGCCTCAGCACAGAGCAGTCGGAGCGGGGGTGAGGGGGGAAGTGTACTCCTGGGAATGGAAATAAAAGCAAGCACAGGTGAGTTGGGAAGAGTTCCTGGTTCCCACCTGCCACCTTCAGTGGCTCCTTTCCTCTGGTACCTTCTCTATTTCTGTGAGAAATCAAGGTATACTGTGGTGTACATTCAGAAAATTTACAGTACATGTTTCATGGTATTGGAGTTTTTTCCCCAAATAACACTCTGTTCAGACTAGTAGCTTCGTATCTCCACAGCAGTCCTTCTGTTTAGCAGTGAGAGGCAAAGCTCAGTTAGCTGTTGCAACTGATTGATTACTTTCCCAGCTAAACCAGTGACAGAAATCTCCTTTCATATTCATGTTCATAAGGATATGAAAGTTTTAGATTTTTTTGCGAAGTCTCAGGGTAGTACTAAGCTTCCATATAAATAAATTAATTAAGTCTCTTAAAATTTGTATGTAAGAAATAATTGATAATACTGATGAGTTCAAGATTATCATCATTTTGTTTCCTTATTTTCTTGAAATGTAAATGCAGGGGTAAGTAGTATTAGCAGGAGTGCATTGCATTTCTTTTCAGACCAGCATTTTCCTCTGCTATGCAAACAGATGTGGGTGATAGGAGGTTGAACTATATCCACAGGTGGCCATGATTCCATAAGCATGTAGTGATTATTCTGGTCTCTTACCTCTCCTTGCTCTGAATCCAGGGTGGACTGTAGTTGCTGTAAGTGAGCAGTCCTGTAGAAAGCAGTTTTTCCGTTCTCTTGTGCCTTTGTTGAGGAATTGGATTCGTCTGAAACTCCGTTTTGCCCTGTTAGCATCTGAGTTGGATTGTTTTCCTAATCTGGTGCAAGGAGGGAGTAGCACAGAGATGGGAGTTAGCACCCAGGAAACATGGTGAGGTTGGGATTTCTTACATCATTTCCACCAAGTGCATTGCTATTTAATGTTAATGGGGAGGTCTAAATTAAATGCACATTTGGTTTCAAATGAATAGTTTTTGATCTTACATTCCCATAAATTGCAGGTATTTTGCAGGTATTTGAAGGTATTTTGCCTTCATTTCACTGCTCAGTTGCATTTCTTACTTGAACTCATTGTTTCTCTTTCTTACAGTCACGCAGGTGGAATTCTTTCATGTCTGTTCCCTGAGCTGATAGTAATAATCCCCTTTCCTCACCGTCACTCCCTTGTTTCCCAAGTATGTCGCTTACCTTAAAGTCTTACCTTTTTCTCCAGTTAAGTAATTGTGAAGTGCTTTTAATGATGTTTTCTGTGAAGGATGGGAGATTAATCAGACAATTCTGGTTCTAGTGCAGTAGTGGAAGTTAGGTAGTATTTCATACAAACACTTTGAAGACCGACAGCTGACTTGGTTCAGTTCTGCAGTGGTCTGTGATTTTTTTATTTTGAAAAGCATTCTTTTCTTGGCTTTGGAGTATTGTTGAAACAGTTACCATGCAAACAGTATTTGAAGTTTGTTTTACTAACATTCTCCTTCTGTATTAAAGGTCATTGGGATTCTTTTAAGCTTTTCTCTTTTTGTTAAAGTGTAAAACACAATATAATTCACATCTTATTTTAACATTATGAGTCTCACAGATTGAGCTTCTGTTACAGCTGTTTAGCACTAGAGAAGTCTTCTCAGTGATTATTTTGGAGCTGTTTCTTTAAGACGCTGGTGAACATTACTGTACTCCAGAGATCTTTACATAGCTTTGTTCTCTGTGTTGTTGTCCAGTGCTAAGTGGGTTTTATATATCCAGGAATGTATTTGCTTAAGATCTCGCAGGCTTGTGGAAGCTCTGCACCCATGTTCACTGTGTGCTCTAGATGCCTCTCTGGCATAATATCTCTCCAAATCCATCTAAAGATCTTATTTAGCTTTTCCCTTTGATTTCTGAGAATATCTTAAAGATGAAGTTCTCTGGTATGATTTTAAATCCCAAAAGAAAATCCATGCAAATCTAAAAGACCCCAGTTATTAAAAAAAAAACCAAAACAATACACAGAAAATTGCTGTGCTCCTGTGCTAATTTAAGAAGTTTAGAGGAATTATGTAGCAGTGCTGATAGTAGAGGAGCTGCCCTTCTGGTGACCTTGGTGTAAGATAGAATGGGCTGTCAGCTGTTGGATTACTGGGATGGTTTAGTCTTGGTTCACTCCTGAGCCCAGCAAGCTAAGTAAAATCTTGCATGTTGGATAACATCCAGGCAAGTCAGTGTATTCTGTCTCTGTTGCTTTTCTCTCTCTCTCTCTCTCTCTCTGACCCAGTTGCCTCTATAACATTTGGATCAAATCCAGATCAGGAGAGTGACTGCAGGAGTGAGACTGGTACTCTGGATCTTGTCCAGGAGCTGGGAAGGACTCTGTGTGTGCAGTGAGCCTGTTTCTTCCCTCAGCCAGTGCCTAATGCTCTGGCCCAGTTCCAAGCATGGGCAAGCTGCAGTTGTACGGGAGCCAGAGACAGCAGCGCAACCTCGGCACTCCTTCCGTGAGGGCTCACAGTTGCACAGTAATGAACACCACAGAGGTCAACTGCTGGAACTCTGCAGGGACCTCCCTCCTTTCCCCTTCAGCTGCAGCTCCCTGGCTCATCCCCCCTCTGTTTGTGCTTGCACGACTCCTCACCCTTAGCCCAGCATGAGGGGAGGTTTACAGCCAGGAGGTAGAATTACTGGGATGTAATCTAATTGGAGTGCTGGTAATCAGAACAGCATTGACTTCTGTATCACACTTAGTTAGGGTTCCTGGAGTTTAATTGCCAGCTATGAATGAGCAGGGGTGTTCCTTTGTTCCCAGGCACACTCTTGTTAACTGTTTTCCATATGTGTCGCTTTGTGTTGTGAGCTTTTATCCTTTTTCCAAGCTCACTAGCTAGTGGTGAGGGGTTTATCAAAGTTATATTAAAGTAAGTAACCGTACTAAATAAACAAATAGCTTCTGGCCTTGGTTGTGTTACAGGAGAGAGAAGAAATATATTATGTCAAGCTTTGCTTTCTCAACTGTTCAGCTTAAGGAGCAGAATTAGAGAAATTAATTTCTGAGTTTGCAGTTTCTTTTTTGAATGGAGCCTCTACCAACTTTGCAAACTCCTGAAATTTATTTTATCACTGTAGAGAATTTCTGAACAGGGAAGACAAGCATGCCAAGCACTTGAACATTGAAAGACATCACAAGCTTAATCCTTCTGTGTACTGTCGCCACTACCATAATCTGGCAAAAAAGCAAAAGAGAAATATCTTACCTGCCCTCCAGTAATTTTAATTGCAGCTTTATGTTCAGCTTGAGACATTTGGTTCCTGCAGGCAGACTCCTGTAATTTTGATGCCAGTTTTACTATCTGATACATATTCACCGAGAAGTGCTTTTGAATGGGAGCTTAGTGAAAATACTTGGGTCGGGTTCCTGCAGGGTAGTGTGGCAAGCCAGAAGCTGTCACCACATTTGAATGTGCTTGGTCTGCTTTGTTCCCAGTTTTTCTAGTCAAGAAGAGGAGTAAACATAAGGTAAAGGAGGTCCTTTCTGGCAGCACCTTTAGAGAAGAAATATTCCTCCTGAAAGTGCTGCAAAAACACATGGAGGATGACACAGAGGTGATTGGAGGCAACCAACATGTCTTCACCAGGGGCAGTTCATGCCTGACCAACTTGGTGGACTTCTCTGGCGGAGTCACATCATCGGTGGATAAAGGAAGGGCAACTGACATCACCTACCTAGACTGTGTAAGGCATTAGACACTGTCCCACATGACATCCTGGTCACCAAACTGGAAAAGAGTGGGTTTGACGGATGGACCACTCGCTGGATAAGGAGCTGCCTAAATGGTCACACTCAGAGTTCCAAGTGGAAAACAGTGACGAGTGGTGTTCCTCAAGGATCAGTACTGGGACTAGTGCTATTTAACATCTTTGTAGGAGATATGGACAGTG
>VZTY01016621.1:0-20391 GCA_013400935.1 Turnix velox | reverse complement strand
TTTTTTTTCCCTACTGTCTAGCAAAGCTGATGTTTGGGTTAATACTCTCTGGAGACTCGAGGTTTTCTTCAGCCTGACTGCAGCTATGCCCAGCTTGAGGGAAATGGGACCAAAATGCCAGGTGCCAGCAGCTTTCCATCACTGCTAGCACAGATGGCCCTCAAGCTGGTCAACCTCCTCTACTAGGTGTAGAAATCACTGTTGCGAAAGATGCAAAGGGCGTTGACTTTTCTTTCTGAAAACCCCGATCTCTTCTCGAGCCCTCCTCTGCTTTTCTGCTCCTGATTGGCTGCTGCATCCCAGCCCTTGGCCCTTCTGTCCCTGCCGGCCACCCCGAGGGCTGCCCGCTGCTGCCACCTTAAGGCTCTCTGGACTCGGGCGCCAAGGAAACCCGGCACAAACGAAGTCGGGAGAAAGGGGATGAGGAGCTGGGGGCTGACCGAAGGGCGGTCACAGCACTCTCAGGATGATATAAAGCTGTTACCTGGCTCTCGCTGAGTCCTGCGCCTGCTCCACCGCTCTTTTGGAAAAATACAGTGGGATTTCAGCCAAGGTCTTTGCATCTACACCTCAATTTTGCAGGCCGATGAGAAACCGCCCACTGAAATTTTCGTGGTGGCAACTTTTTCTATTTGTTGGCTTCTCGTGTGATCTGTAGCCTTTCCAGCCTTACTGTGCCTTCAAATGAAATCTCCTGCACTGTATGACTCTAGGATTTGGCATTGCTGACCAGAGGGTCTGAAGCTGTTTCCCTGGAGCAACCAGTCAGGAGCAGACATCATGCAGCATTTCCACATAGCAAGAACAGATGACTGCTTGGCCAGGTTTGGCAGCTTTTTCCCCTACCAACATTTCCTCTGGACATCACAAGCTGCAAAGTGCACTTGTTTCCACTTGAGTAGTGGGATCCATCTGCCAAGAAGCGGTCATCACAGGAGATGCCCTTCACTATCAGTGTTACAAAATATAACGGTTAACAGAAATAGCTGTTGGATTTTTAATCCAGAGTACAAAGGCTATCTCAGCCCTTAATTCAAAACACAGTGAAGACAAATTTAAAAAGCTTTGGGCTTAAGAACAGGCAATAAAGAAAACAGAGAGAAAGATTTGGTTTAGACCTTTCCCTCTTTCTGGATATAAAACTTCTTATCCTGAAGTTACATGAAGCAGAAGAAAGCTACAGACATACAGAGCACATGTGTCCAGTACATGGGAGGACTAAGGCTTGCCATCTCCCTATATGCCATAGCTTTCAAAATTTACAAATTTTCATTTTTTAAAGTGTCATTGCCACAGAAACATTCAATTTCCCTTTCTAGCCCAGCAGAAGCCTGCACTTTGCTGATGTTCAATGATGCCCTGCTCTAACCTGCAAGTATCAGCCACGCACCATCCCCAAGGGAGCTGAGGAGCATCAGGCTGAGGACCACACTTCCTCCACAGGAAAGGGGGTGTCATCTGTGTGGAGGATCTCTGTGTTCTGCTGCAGGGAGGAGGGGAGCAGGATCATTCCATGGAGACCAAGGTGTCTAATGCATCATTTCTCTTCCTCTCATGACTTGCAGTGTGGCAGCCTCATGTCTTCAGGCATCCGAGTTTTTAGCCACCACCTCTGGTCCTTCCTCATTCTTCTGGAAAGCTCATTATCTATGGAGACATCCTGGGTAAAAGAGTGCAGGCATTTTTATTAGTGCAATATTTTTTAACACAAATCCACAACTAAGTAGCTGTAGAAAATGTAAAAATGAACAGAGAAAAACGACATTGTTGTGTACAGTTGCTATGAGAACATCATACCTACTACTGGCAAAAGCAACCAAGGGATGGTTTAAGAGAAGGCTCAGAGGGGACCTCATAGTAACTTATCAGTACCTGAGGGGGTCCTACAGAAAGGCAGGGGAAGGAATTTTTAACATAATATCGGATGGGAGGACTAGAAACAATGGATATAAATTAGAGGGGGATAGATTTAGACTAGACATAAGAAAGAAATTCTTTACAGTGAGGGTGGTTAAACACTGGAACAGGTCGCCCAGGGAGGATGTGGATGCCCCATCTCTGGAGGTGTTCAAGACTAGGCTGGACAGGGCACTGGGCAGCCTGGTCTAGTGGGAGGTGTCCCTGCCTATGGNCTCATTATCTATGGAGACATCCTGGGTAAAAGAGTGCAGGCATTTTTATTAGTGCAATATTTTTTAACACAAATCCACAACTAAGTAGCTGTAGAAAATGTAAAAATGAACAGAGAAAAACGACATTGTTGTGTACAGTTGCTATGAGAACATCATACCTACTACTGGCAAAAGCAACCAAGGGATGGTTTGGGGTGGAACACCAGCACACAGTACCCAATACACAGCACGCTCCCAAGGGAGACCTTGTCTGCATTGTCACCATTTCTATTTTCTATTTCACTCCATCTGGTCCTGCTGTTATTAATCAAACTGTAAACATGACTGAGCCAAAGTTTCAAAGCAAAGCCATTATTTGTGGGGTTTCATAAAAACTGAAAATATACATTCTGATTTCCAATGTGCATTCAAACTTGTGAAGTGTAAGGTGTCATTAGGAGCATCACACAGGAACCAAACAGTTGCACTGTCAGAATAACACAGCAATCTTCTCTTTCCAACACTGATAGAAAACTTCTACTAAACACTGACTTGTATTCAAGCCATTGTTTATACTGACAGAAACAGTGCAGATGAAACCATGAAAAAAATTGCTAATGAGATCTTGACACTGTGTTATTCATTAATATAGCAAACTAATCAACTCTGTACTCAACCAACAGGCAGGCTGCACTCTCAGAAATGAAACAGAGCTTTTAGATCATCAGGATTGTATCTTCAAGTATTTTCATTTGAAGTGGATTAATAACATTTTGGGCAAAACATGCTGGAACAAATATACATCTTATTTTTGCAGTTGAAATTATTTAGAGTTTCCCAATCTAATCACTGGAAATTCTTCCCCTTGTTGACTGCTGCTGTCTTTATATTCTGTGGAACAAGGAGCAAAATTCAGAAGATGACAAATTGCTTGACGGGACCCATCAGCCAGTGCCCAGGGAGCAGAGGGCACATTTTCCTCTGTTGTTAAGCCTGGCCCACCCATACACGTGCCTTTGCCAGTGACTGTTGCTTCTTTTCTTTCCTCAGATTTCTCTCTCAGTCACTATTTTTTCCCCTTCTTATCATTAATTCCTGCCCCTTGAGGCTCCTTGGGTGCCCAGGAGTGAGACAGGAGCACTGGGATTGTTGGGATTTGTGCCAGTTTGCTAGTGAGCAAAGTCAGAGGCGTCTTTTGCTTTTCACAGATGGCCAGAAGAAGCCACATGGGTTTTAGCAGTGGGAGGAGGATCCATTGGCAGCCTGCTATCCGCCTGCTAAGGCAATAGAAAGTCCTCTGGCTGACACCCTCCTGGAGGGTGCCAACTGTGCTCATGCTGCTTTTTCTGTGGCAGAGGGAACTACATCCCCAGCACCGTCATTGCTTTGTGAGTCACATGGACCCACCAGAAGTCTGACCAGCAGGTGTGTCCCACCACCTGTGAGATGCACACACAACAGCAGCAAATGCCTGTGCTTGGGGCTGTGTGAGGTTATTACATGGTTACAGCAAACATCCAGGCTCATGCAAATGGACTGAGCTGCACTCACACACCTTTAGTTTGGAGGAAATCGCTGCTGTCTGCAGCTTCTTTGCTAGTGCTGCGGAGGGAGGTCACCACCCCTTATGTCCTCCCTCTGAGCCCAGCCAGGCAAAAGTGACCAGGCCTGGTTTATTCAGGCAGGTTGATGTCCTTAGTCTTAGTTTAAGCCCTGGGGAGCAGATAGCTGGTGTCTTCCACCTGTAGAGCCCAGCACAGCTGGCCCCCAAAGTAGGCACAGCTCCACTGTTGCCAAAGGAATCGCACTGTCTGTGAGACCCACCCCAAGGCAAACACCCAAAAAGATGGAGTTTCAGAGGCAGACATCTATACACTGCATCAGACAGTGACAGGTCAGCTAGCACAAACTTCTCTGAAACAAACAGCTATGTAAATGTGGTTCCATGAGAAGAGAAAAGGGACCCCAAGCAGAGCAAGCACACGTGCTTGCGATGTTGAAAAAGGCAGCATAACTTGAAGGAGGTGGGAGCTCACAGTAGGCACTGGAATGACAGCACTGGCATCTCTCTGAACATGTGCTGGAACAGATAAAGTACATAATGAGATGTTTTACCAGAACAAGAAGATTTTTACTCTCACTATTGGAGCAATCACAGCCACTGAGGCAGAAGGAAGGTGACATGAACAGAGAGGGTCTCTACCTTGACTAAAGCTAAAGCATTTGTAACAGCAAGTGCATTTTAGAAACAACACCTCTCTTCAACTCTTCTTTCTGAGATGTGTTGAGCACACACAGCTCTGTTTTTTTTCTGGGAAGCCAGGGATGTTCAGAGGCCATCAGAAACATGCGAATGAGCCTGGAGTGAAACCTGAAATCTGAATCACCTACTAGGAGACAGCATCAGCCAAAGCCATTCTGTCTGCTCCTGAGTGCCACAAGCACAAGTAAAACATACAATTCTCTTTTTAGCCAGATTAGCTTCCAATTTCTTTTTTAAATTTTTTAAATTTAGCTGCATTGAATACCTAACTGTGAAAACCCAGCATCCTCAGTTATCCTTCCAGCACACTGTAAAAGTAGCAAAACATTCTCTGCCAGAAGGAATAGATCAAAGTTAGATCTTGCTTGAAACAAGCAAGTCTTCAAGAGCAAGTCTTCTAATTGACTTTTTAACTTCCTTAACCTCTCTTCTGAGATCTTTGTCAACTCATCTCTTTGCTATCCACTAATCACAGTAATGGTCCTCATTAATGTATTTTGCACCAGGATTTGTAGGTAAACTGCTCCATAAAAACACATTTTACAAGGGGTGAAACTGAGCTGGCAGCCAGTGCAGCACTGGCCTCGAATTCACAAGGAAAGTAAACAGCAGAAACTAAACCAAAATGCTTCCATCATCAATTTGGCAACCAAATCTGGATTTAATAATCTCGTTATTTTCAAAGGTGTCTTGCTGATCTCACACTTCAGAAAACCAGGATGAATTTCTCCATATGGATTTAAATTCATCTTTTAAGTGGAAAAAAAACCCCAAACCACCAGGATTTTATCATTACCTCTGTCCCCTGGATGCTCCCGCTCCAGCATAGAAAAGCTCCCTGGTATCAGTTCTGAACAAAAAATGAAAAGAAAAGCAAGAAGCCTAAAGAACAAAAGCCCAAAGCCAGCAGCTGAGACAACTCAGCAGCCTCTGCCATTGAGAGTGCAAGCCATATTTTTTCTGACAGTTTTGCAAGAGAATGTGAGTCAAGGCAACTACTGGCAGTCATTTTCCAAACCAGCAGGTGTTGTTCCGGAGCTTGGCCACACTGCAGATGTGTTAGAGGATCTTCTATGGCATTTTAGATGAGTGCTGGTACAGTGATCTGCAGAGAGCATCACTTTGATTCATTATCTTTCCATCCTGGAATTAGGAACCGTACATGCTGAACTCTGTTTGACTAACTCACATTAAAGTAATGGTGGGAACATTTTAGCTTGAGGAATTAAAGCCTGTAGGAGAATCTGAACCTGATTTCAGTGATGAACCTAGTTAAAACTAGCATGCTATTTCTGATTTCTCCTTTAAACTCAGTTGACTGATAAGGATTGCAGGGTTAGGCCCCATAATCACCACAGTCCAGGCATTTGCTGAACTGGCAAACTCCTTACTAAGCAAAGTTACATACATGTGAGAGATCAATTTGATGTCATCTTAAGCAACATGAAGTATCAAGCCAAGATAAAGCCATTCTGCTCTTATTTCAGTCTGCCTTTAGTATTTGAGGCTTGTACAGGGGTAACTTGCTTCAGAAAACAAGCTTCACATCAGCACGTACTTTATTCATTTGGATGCCAACGCATGCAGCAGCTCACACACAGCCGAGCTGTTTCCAGCAGTTGCTGGAGCCTGACTTCTTGTTATCTCGTGGCACCAGCCTAAAGTTGCCTCTATGGGGTGAAAAATGAAGCCCAAGACCCCCCCTTACTATCAGTATCAAGTTGAGAGTCATGGCTCATCAAGAGCAAGGGAGGTCTATGAGAGTGGAATGAGGTGGAATGTGATGGGGTGGGTGAAAGAAGCAAAGTCCAACTGAGACTGGCTTTGGGGAAAGGTGAGCTGCTGTGGCTGATGTAATTAAAATGAGCAAGAAGCCACAGAAAAGCCTGAAGAACAGATTTCTTTGCAATGTGGGAAGGCTGGCAGTAAGTCATAGTAACAGTAACTATGAAAGGCTCAGCTATTTCAGTTCTGCTGACTCCTTTAATATGGACAAGCTGTTAGCACAGTCCAGCTTAGGGCTGTAGAAATACTTGTAATGTATAAAGCCCCATCTGAAGGCCAAGAAAGTCACAATGAACTGGCTGGACCAATAATTCCCCATGGTGAGGTTGTGCCTTGGGCTAAACTTGTTTGGGAGTGTTCAGCCAAAAATTTTTTTAATCCCTTTCTAATGGCTGACATCGTTCTTAGAAATCCATTGTTTGTCTGACCTTCTCCTAACCCTTTAGAAAAATTTCTGGCACTATTTGCCTTTCTCTGTTTAAAGCTTTGAAGCACGAAGAGGCGGAATTTGGCAGGAGGCAGCTTTCTGTTAGGAAGACACATTGCACCAGCTCTCTAAAACTGTGCTCAAACTTGGCCACGATACAAGCACTTGCAAACTCAGTTTGGTAATGTTTGCAGCAGTTTTTCAGCTCAAATTCTCCAGAGAAGCCTGAAGGGAGCAGGTGGTGGTTATTGCTGGCTGCTGGAGGCTGCCAAGGGTGAATGACAAGTGCAAAGCCAATCTCCTCCACACAAAACAAGCTGAAGATAGACAGTGGGCTGAAAAAAGGAGAAGGGAGAAGGAGCAAAAAAGCCTGGGATTGGGTGAGAGAGCATGTTTTCTGGGCTCAGAAGTGGCCACTGAAAAGGAAAATTTTCTGGGATCTCCAGCAGACACAGCTTTGTCTGGGAGATGGGCAGCCAAGGAATGAGAGTTGCAGGCTTTCTGCTGAGCCTTCCTGCTGGTGTAAGAGGCTTTGCTTCTCCAGACTGAAATATTATTGAGGTTTGTATCCATCTAATGGTGACGGGGGGGAAGTAGACAGTTTGCTGGGATCCGGATGAAAAAGTTCTGAAATTTCAAGGAAATAGTCATATTGGGAGCCCAGTGCTTTCTGGCTTGCACCAGCACTGAACCAAAGTAGGAGAGAAAGAAGAGTGTCTCTTTGACCATTGGAAGTTTTTTTCACCACACCTCTGTGAAGGAGCCACTTACAACCCTACTCAGCAGTAGGACAAAGGTCCTGGAGAGCCGTGTGTGGCAGTCAGGAACCTTGAAACCTGGCTTTCTAGGCTACTCCTAGTAGGTACCAATGGTTATAAAATCATTTGGTCTTACATTTCCATTTTTTCTATCGGTGGCACCTCAGAGGGATGGCTACAACAGGCTGCTGACTCCCAACCCACACAGTCACTGATGACCGTGGTGGAAAAGCCCAGCAACATCTGGGCAGGGTGCAAACAGTACGTGACAAAATAGGCTTTGAAGAGCCAAGTGCTATAATTAAAACAAGATTAGTAAATAGTCTATCCTGGGAACTGAATAAAGGGAGGGTCCTTCAGAAAGGAAAAATAGCAGGAGATTATAATTAAGGATGACCTTATAGAAAGTAAGGACAAAAAGGCTCTACACAAAGTGTGCAGGCAACTCTTGCATTACACTACTTTCAGGTGCTGAGTGTTGCAGTATTAATAAGCTTTTTCTTAAAGCTGCCTGTTTGTACCGTGTGTTCCCCAGTCAAAGAATGGTGATGTTTGCATTAAACTCCCGTAGCTTCACTTCACTTGTCTCTTAATTGACTGCTCATGGTCCCAGCTGTACACCAGGGGAGTGGGGCTGCAGCCAGCTGAAATTACTATGAATGGACTCAGAGGTTTTTCTTTTTCTCAGACTTGAAAATTGCTGAAAATATTACTTTATTGAAAAGAAATTCAAATTAACATCTTTCATTCTTCAGAAGGGTAGTTATCCTTTTCTCATTCTCTCTTTCAGGAAGAGATTTGTTTCCTTGCTCGCTTTGAATAACTCTTTTTTTGAAGTTACCTGCACTACAGCACTTGCTCCAGTCCTTTGCAGGAATGGCAGCTCATGCTATACACCAAAAAGCATCAAGGAGGTGTCTACTTTTCAGCCTAAAGGGGATAGAAGAAAAGACCGTCCACCCAGAGACCTTTAGGAAAAATGCAAACTGGAAACTGGAGGGAGTGTGGAAGGAAGGAGGTGTAGTTGGTTGTTTTCTTAAGCTGATGGATTTCTCAGGTTGCAGCTTTGCCTTCTTATGTCAAGACCAAGCACCAGGAAGAAGAGCAGCTGCAGTTACTCTTCTGGTGGCCTTTCAGGGCTATGTTCATTAAAACACTCATCCAAAATTCCAACCAACCATCCTTGCAATAGCCTGAAAGTAAGTGATGGGAGTCCAAAAGCCTTTGGCTGTAGCCAAGGTAAGCAAAAATAAATCAGGTGAATATTTTACATCTGAAGTTTGTAAAGTTGTAGCTCAAAATAAATTGAAACTGGCAGAGTAACATCCTTTTATCAGTGAAGCAACTGGGGAATGTCCACTGTCATTCTTAGGCACTCATTTCCCATCTTTTCACTTGTCATCTGAGTCATGAAAATCGATGTGAGGGGATTGCCCTTGATCACCTCTTGGCATCCAGGCATCTCCTGCTCAAGCCAGTCCACTGAGAACAGGACTGTCACAGTGCTCTCTCCTAGAACCTTGTAGTAGAGTTGTTAAAAATGTGGTGAGCACTTAGAAGCCATCAAAATCACAAACTGATCCACAGACATACTTTGAGGCTTGTTTGCTCTCCCAGGCTGAACTTGCTAAGAGAGCTCTTCCTCCTATCATTCAGGTTGTTAATAAATATGCTGAAAGTTATTAGCCCCATATGGATACCTAAGGGACATCACTAGTGACTAGCCACCAGCTGGACTCCATGCTCCTCATCCCAACCCTTTGTGCCCCATGGTCTGAACAGTCTTCCACCCACTTGACCAGTTTTTATCTCATTGATTTGGCTACCAGGATTTGATGGATTGTGTAACAGCTGCTTCTCTCATGACTTCTCCGTACAAACAAGTTGACACAGATTTAAATAAACTCTTTCAAAATCACCCCACCAGAATGTAGCAAGACTGGATTTATTGTTGAGAACTGTGATCCCAGCTCAGCTGTGGGAGAGAGCACTTAAACACCCAGACCTTGCCCAGCCCTGCCATGCTGAAGGGGGCACTAATGCCCAAGCTGACACCAGTGGCAAAGAGGCCTCTGAGCTCTAGCTTTGGAGGAGGAGAAAGAGGAGGAATGACTCATCACCACTCCCCCAAGGCTGAGCTGAACAGGGGAGGAGCTTCATGTTTGTGCCAGGTTCTATATTCAGAGGACAACAGCTGCTGGGAGAGAAAAGCAGGGAGGCAGAAGAGTGCCTAGAAAGCAAGAAGAGGGCAACTGCCTGGGGAAAGAAGTGGGAAGAGAGGAGAAGAGAAGGCAAAAGGAGGCAGAAACAGACTTGAGGAAAACCAAGGAGAAGATTGGCTACAAAATGTCACTGCTCCTATGGCTGGGCTCCCAGCTGTCATTGGTCTGGAGCAACATCTCCATACTAGGAGTTTTTCTTACAGTCTTTATTTTACTTCTTGACTTTATGAAGCGCAGGAAGAAGTGGAGCCGCTACCCACCGGGCCCAGTGTCACTGCCATTCATTGGGACCATGCTGCACATTGACTTCAAAAAGCCCCACTCCTCCTTCAAACAGGTGAGTGCTCACCCCCTTCATGAATACCCCCCCATACACAACTGTGGGCCCAAGAGGCGCGGGGATGCTGGCATAAACCTTTGCACAAAGCCAAAGGGCAATGCCCAAAGTCCTTGTGACCGGAAGGGTTTGAGGATTCACAAATAACAGGGAATTAGCCCAAAATCTTAAGCATACAGATACTTTATCATATGGCTAAGCTGATTTTTCTTAACTTCCTAACACATGGACATGGGATGAGTCAGACTGGTGTGTAAAAGGTTAAGGTTTAAGCTTCCCTGCAGTCAGGTGCAAGTCCTCCAGGGATCCTGGGTCGTCGATTGTCCCTGGAGGCATCCCTCCTTTTTCATCCTTCCTTCTTCTTCCTTCCCTCCTTTCTTCCCTTCAGTCTTCCTCTTGCCCAGTAGCCCTGGGGCTCGGTTTTTATCCCTCTCCTGGTTCGTGGGGCCCGTACATGCCCCAGACATGGGATCTCGGGCAGACATTTTTTAAGTTTTCCTCCTGCCAGCAGGCATGACCCCTGCAACCAGTTTTCCCATTAGGATGTCTGTGTTCTCTACTCTACCTCGAAGGCTGGCTGCAAACTGTTCTTGCTGTTTTGTCGGGCTTCTTACAACCTTACTGAGGCCCAAAGGCTCATTCCCAGTAAATATTAGGGCTGGAGGAAAAGGGCATCCTAACGCCACAAACTAGTAAAGGAATCAAAGGAAACCAGATAATACAAACCACCTGGCTTTCAGAAATCATCTAGAAATTTTCCATCCCCAGTACAGTCCTAATAGGAAGCAAGTCACTGTCTAAAGACACTGATCTGGCCCATAGAGATAAATAATCACAGACCAGCCTCTATCTCCCAACCTCTATGAGAGACCCTGTTGTGCCCTCAGAGGTGGGTGATGCCTGCTCTGCTGCAGAGTTGGCCAGTGACTCATGTGGTCAGGTATGAGGGTGAGGGAACAGGGAGATGCACAAACAAGGGAGGAAACTCAAGTTATCTGTGGGGTGGGGATGTGGCTGCAGGCATGGCAGGCTGCCCTGCCAGTTACTTTAGTACATCTATGGGCATGTGACAGTTCCAGAAAAGAGATCAGCCGGTGGGATTTGCCTTTGCAGCAACACTCAAAATCTCAGCAGCCTTTCTATTCATCGCCAGGGCTTGCCTTTTCTCAAACGAATGGACAGCAAAGTTTGCAGCAGATAAACCACTGGGGATTTGTGTTTCAGTTTACAAACTTTAAAGGTCCTTTTCTCTAGGACAGTACTCTTCAGCTCACTGCTCAAAATCTGTCCAATAAATGAAATACCTAAATATAGCATTTCTATTATTTGCTAGGATTTAGTTGAAAAGATTACTCTTATTAACTCACATCACATCAAAGTCATGCTAACCACAATCTTGACCAGTAATTGCTTTTGCTGGTGTATTCCTGGTGCCAGGGAAGTGCTAATTTCCTTTCAAGCCCACTTCAAATACAGTCATAAATAGTTAAATTCCTTGCAGCACTACAGTGCAGAAATTAAGACATTTAGCTTTAAGAGCAAGAAATCCACTCACAGCAAAGACAACAAAATAAAAAGAAAACAGAGCAAAGTTGGTAGGGATTTGGTAATATTGCATTGTCAACCTGCTCATGAGTGCTTTGCTCTGTGTTCCTGACTAGCAGGGCAGTTTCAACCTGCCTTCCTGGCAGGTTGCATCCAGTGAAAGGGCTTGGAGGAGACTTAGCTCCATGGGAAGGTTCCATGGTGATTGTAGGACTGACTGGCTCACACTTGTGACCACGCTGCTGTCAGAATGAATCTCTTAAGGACCACAGCAGATGTGAAGTGTTGCCAGTTACCAGTCTCTCTAGATGTGCACACTCCTTTTAGGGAGAAAGATGACCTGGAACTCCAGTGTCAAACTGCCCCTTCCAACAGTGTATCTGGGAAATAGGCACTGGGTAAGACTTTAGGAACAAATGCACATTAAAAGAAAAAAAAAATTTAAAAATATATCCTTATCACTATTACCTTCTAGCAGAAGAAGTCTAACTCAAAATTCATCTAGCCTTTCATGTCAAAGTATTAGGAAATTACAGAATCATAGCATTGGAAGGGACCTTCAAATGTCACCTAGTCCAACCATCCTGCAGTAAGCAGGGACATCCTGCACTAGATCAGATCAGAGCCTTATCAAGCTTGATCTTGAATGCCTCCAGGGATGGGACCTCCACCACCTCTCTGGACAACCTTCCAAGTTGTTGAGTGTGCAGATTTTGAAATTCACAAAAAAGATCACTGACCTCATGTTGTCAAACAAACTACTTCAGCAATGGTCATGAGAACAGTTTGTCCAGGAGAGCATTGATCCCTGCTGCAGCTGCTGTTTGGCACCACTCTGAGCTGTTGCACTGCAAAGACAAAAGTTAAACTGAATAAATAATCACACCCCAAAAATAATAATAGCACCTAACAAAAGCACCTCAAAAATCACAAAAGGCCCAATGAAAGATAATGATTTTTTTTTTTTCAATGTGGCATTCAGTCTATTTTCAGGGTTCTACTTTTTTTTAATCTTGTCAGCTTCAGAAGAAGTTTGGGAACATCTTCAGTCTCCAGAACTGCTGGACCAACGTGGTAGTACTGAACGGGTATAAAGCAATAAAGGAAGCCCTGGTCCACAAATCAGAGGACTTTGCTGACCGGCCATATTTTCCAATGTATGAACATCTAGGCTATGGAACAAAATCTGAAGGCAAGTCCCTTGGTAATGTACTAACACAAGGAGGGCTGGGTAGATGGTGAGCAGATGGAAGACTTCCCCAGTACAGTGCCACGTTCTCGTGTCCCTCTGATGAAGGTTACTGTAGGTATGCCATCCTTTCTTTGGCTGTGACAGAATCAGCTCTGATGAAAAGAGAGCTCCCCTTGGTGTCTGCAGTACAGCTCCAGGCTAGCACACACCTCTTCAGCAGTGGTAGGACACCATCAGCAATACAACTTTCCTGCCAGCACTGGAGCTGGTAGCTTCAGACAAGCAGTAATTAGTGCTCATGCTTACATACTTTGTGCATGTCATTGTCATCACATATACAAAATAGGGTACATTTCTTCCAAGACAGTTTTATCCAGCATGCAGTCCACACCTGTCATCCTCAGCTCCTGTCCAGTGGCACCAGCTGCCACCCAGTTCACCTGAGCTAAGGCAGCAATGCCAAATTGTTTGGTGGAGCAATTGCTTTACTCTTAGCAATACTTGTCGCTTTCATTGCACCCCTCTTTCACCTTTGCTGGCTGCACACTCACTCTAGAAGGTGCAGTAATCTATTTTTGGAATTGTTCTATGAATAAGCTGTACAAGTTCAGGCTCTTTCATCTGGTCATGCAGACCTCTACCTCTAAACTCCTATTTGGTATTCTCAAGCAAACTTAGCTTGGTGGGTCAGAGCTCCTTACATTTCTTCCTCATTCATAATTCAGGGGTTATTTTAGCAAAATACGGGCCTGTCTGGAAGGAGCAAAGAAAATTCGTGCTTTCTACCTTGAGGAACTTTGGAATGGGGAAGAAGCCCTTGGAGGAGCGAGTGAGGGAAGAAGCTAGATTTCTGTGCTCTGCAATCAGTTCTGAAAAAGGTAGGTTTGTCGCATCCAGGAGGAGCAAACCACATAAAAGGGCAACACAATGATGCGGAGAGGCAGCTAATACTCCAGCCACTCTCATTTGCATGCAGTATTCTTCTAAGCAAAAGTGCTGTTTCTAGTCTATATGCATTATTGACCATGCTCCATATTGAAGCTCCTTCTGCTTTACACAACCTACTGTAACACTAACCCATTTGAAATGGGAGGCAAATAGAAAACAAATAGAATTAAAGAGGTAAAATATAATTATTCCCATAGCTGAGTAGCTATTGCCATCATGAAGTTTAGTGAAACAGTGATCTTGTCACATGCAATAAAAGTGCATCTGAGAATTTTCTCAGCACATTGCTTGTCATCTAGACACAAACCAAAGTGTCATCTGTGAAGTCACAGAACAGCCTTGCAACTCAGCTCTTCTTGGGAGTTCTCTCCTTCAAAGAAGGATCAACCAAGCAGCAGTAAGGGATTAATCTTCACTTCCTAGTACAATGCACTTCTGGGGCCATTTACTCTTGTGGGCATCAAAGAGGCACCTGGATGTTCTTGCTGCCAACAGCTGAGATGCAGCAGCTTGGTGTTGCTTCAGTTCATTGCTTGGTCTCCTTTTCCATTTTCAGGTCATCCTTTCGATTTACGTTTCCTGGTAAATAATGCAGTCACCAACGTGATCTGTCACACCATCTATGGAATGCGTTTCAACTATGGCGATGAGACATTCAAGAAGCTTCTACATTTAACTGAAAATTCCCTAAAAGAGGAAGGTGGATTCATGCCTCAGGTAAACCAAAAGCATAACATGCTGTGTAAGGAAGCTGCCCTTTGTTGCTTGAAAGAGCACTGAATTTTCACTAATTTTGTATAACATACTTCCTCTCTCTCTCTGGTTCTGGCATCCTAGCTTCTTAATGTGGTGCCCGTTTTGTTGCGCATCCCTGGACTAGCACAGAAAGTCTTTCAGGGGCAAAAGGCATTTATGGATTTCTTAGACATGTTCATACATAAGCACAAGGAGACCTGGAGCTCTGACTGCATCCGAGATTTCACTGATGCATTTTTAAAGGAAATGAAGAAGGTAGGAGAAACTCAGGGCCCAGGGGCCCTCTACATATTTAAGCTTGTTGATAGAAGTTGACTTTCCTCATAAAGCTGTATAAAACTACTTACTACTTTTTCATTAGCCTTTGTATCTCAAGAAGGCAGGTATTAACCTCTTCATGCTGTAACCTCCATTCTTGTCTGAAGAGACTATATTATCTGCTGATGTTCTTGTGCCCATTTGCTACCTTCACATTCCCCTCAGTTTCAAGCAACTCCCATTCTTTCCAGCCAACACCAATTATGAAAGCATTTAAAAGGCAATGATTGAGAAACAATGGATATAAATTAGAGGGGGATAGATTTAGACTAGACATAAGGAAGAAATTCTTTACAGTGAGGCTGGTGAAGCACTGGAACAGGTTGCCCAGGGAGGTTGTGGATGCCCCCTCTCTGGAGGTGTTCAAGACTAGGCTGGACAGGGCACTGGGCAGCCTGGTCTAGTGGGAGGTGTCCCTGCCTATGGCAGGGGGGTTGGAACTCGATGATCTTTGAGGTCCCTTCCAACCCAAGCTATTCTATGATTCTATGATTCTATAATTCACTACTATTTCTAAGTTTGTGCCAGGGAACAAGTCAACATGTAAGATTCTGTGCGTGTCAGTGCCTTAATGACAAATCACTGACAAAACTGCAGCAACAGACAAGCACTTCAGTCTCATTGCCCAGTCCATAGCCTGTCTTTAAAACACATCTCCTTTGGGATGTGTGCCTTTGTATTGCTTGCTAAGAACTAGTTCCCTGGAGGTCAGATGAAGGCCTATATCTGAACCTCAGTGAAACTAGTTTGATTCAGTCAGGTACAAAGTCAGTATAAAATGAAAGGTATTTGCATCAGACCATCCACCCAACATATGTTTCTGCATGCAGATTTGCTAAATTTCAAGTGCCAGATGAGCAATCTTAGCAAGTTCTGCCTGCACATTGCTTCTGCCATCAGAGTCCTCAAGCTGGATGGCTGCTCTGCACAGCAAACCCTGCCGTGCAGCAGGCACTGGCCAATACTAGTTCCTTCATCAGCCTCCTGAGCTGGTACAGGCAAGAGAACATGACCCACATTATTCTGCAGCAAGTGGGGCTGTTTGAGGCTGGGTGTGAGCCTGACCATTTCTTGTCACATTTCTCTTCTGTTCACTAAGGCCCCTTGACAAACCAGTCTGATAAAACCTTCTGCTGGTTTACCTTTGGCCAGGTCAGCCATGTAGGTCTCTTGCCAGAGAACTTTTCTTGGGCTAACAAAACGGCAGAGTCTTAAATGCCTTATTAATTGCAATCAATATTACAACAGCCTCAAAATTTAGAGAATAACATAACAGAAGTAAGTCCCTAGGAAAGAAAAGTATAAAGAGGATTAGAAAAGACAAGTAAATGAACTCATGCAGAGAGCGTGTCATATTTCATATGTTAAAAATTTGAGCTCAATTAGCATTTGGATGAGAGACCAGTTTTGCTGAAATTGGTGTCATGGACTTAACAGGCAGCAAAGATACCCTTTTTTTTTTTTTTTTATGGTAAGAAAATAACAGGGCAGAAGCAGGGAGAATCTGCAATGCATAGCTCTAGATAACCCCCTCAAAGCACTGTTAATTTTACATTTGCCACATCAATAAAGCCTCCTCTCTACTGCATGGGCTTTGTGATCTGATAGATCCTGAATAACAGTGTTCCACCTCCTCTGAGGGAAGATGTTCTTTCTACTCAAAACAGACAGTAAGCCCCTGTCACTTGCCCTAACAAGGCAATAACTTCTGATCTGAAGGCGGGTATCACATTCGTCTCTCAGGATTCAGGAAGTGACTGATAACCTTCAAATCTGGGAGGTAACAGGGCTATCAAAGTACATCAGTCATGCACAGACCTTTGTCTGTGTTGTGCTCTGCTCTCCCAATAAGCATCTTGGTCAGCAAAAATGGATTTAGTCCTTCTCAGTACTTTTCTGGAACAACACTCTTCTTGCCCAGCAAGTACCTCAGCTCCAATCACCTGCTTCTTGCTCTCCACAGGGTAAGGTGGCTGAAGAGGTTGGTTTCAATGAGAATAACCTTCGACTGGTGACCTTAGATTTGTTTACAGCCGGGTCTGAAACCACTTCCACCACTCTCCGGTGGGCAATTCTGTACATGGTTCTCCACCCAGAAATACAGCGTAAGTTGGGAGACAGGCAGAGGTGTGGCATCTTCCCTTCAACCCACATTTGCTGTGAGGAGACTTGGTTTGGGGATTTCGCAATGAGGAGCGGCTTCGGTGAGCTTTTGCCCCTCCACCCCCCAAAAAAATATTTAAAAAAAAATAAATCAGGAGGAGCACTTCCCAAACATAGCTGTTCTGGCAGGTGGGAAAAACCCTGACAAAAAGACTGGAATTGGAAGGGCAAGTTTGTATTCACCTTCATTTTGAATGCATTTCCCTCTAGTTTCTGTTCCTTTCCCTAATTGCTTGTCCTGCTTTCACCCATTGCCTACAATCTCATGCTGACAGCCTTCCTACAGTTTGTATCAGCCCCTTCTTTCATCTGAGAGTGCTCTAATTCCTTAGGTAAGGTCCAAGCAGAGATTGATAATGTGATTGGCAGAGATAGATCACCCACCATGGAGGACCAAGTGAGAATGCCCTACACCAACGCTGTGATCCATGAAGTGCAACGCTATGGGGATGTTGTTCCTATTGCACTATTTCACATGACATATCGGGACACCGAAGTGCAAGGCTTCTTCATTCCTAAGGTGACTGGACAGATAAGCAAAGAAGCATCCTCCCGCAGTGAAGATGCTGGGTTGAGGGTGTGGGAGACCCCCCACATGACTCTGTAGCTTTGCATTTCCAGCCCCAAATTACAGCCTCTGGCAAGCACTAAAGTAGAACATTTTGAAATGCTGAATTTGGGCAGAGGGCCATGTTTGTGCTCTTGGTTTGGGCATGTTATGTGGGAACCCAACTGCAATGGCAGCTCAGTCCAAAGGTTTCTTTTCCTCTCAACGACCTGTGACATCTTCACTATGAGGATGGTAAGACACAGAAGGAGGTTTGTTGAGAGGTGATGGTCTCATATCTGAGGACATTGAAGGCCAGGCTTGATGAGACTCTGAGCAACGTGATCTAGTGCAAGAAGTCCCTGCTCATTGCAGGGAGATAAGCTTTGTAGGACTTTGTAGGTCCCTTCCAACTCAATGCATGCTATGATTCTCTGACATCCACTGCCTGTGCTGGAAGGAGAAAGTAATGGAGCCTAACAGGCTTTCTGGAGATGCACAACACCAGTTTGATGGCTTTCCTAAGATGGTAGTAGTTAAAACTCTAAGCTCTAGAGCTGTTCAAATGCCTCTAGCATTCAGTCCGCTGCCTTTGTGATAGACAGCAAAGGCACTCTGCTCTGGCAGCACTGGAAGCGATGCAAGCCCAAGGGGTTTTTTTTCTTGCAATATCTTCTCTAGCTTAGAACACTGACATGTGAAACAGGAAAGCTTTGCAATTTCCCATGGCTCCTGCAAAAATTGGGCTTTAGGTTTTGTCAGTCAGCTTTTACTATCCAGACATAAAAAAAGTCCATGAGGATGTGAACTGCAGTCCATTTCCACTGTGTAACTGTGAAATCAGCATCTGTATGCCATTGCCTTCATAAGGATACAAACTGCAAGAGTTCAGGTGCTTCAGAGAGTAGGACTGGCACCATATATTATTGGAAAAGCACCCTGTTTTGCCTGCAGGGGGGTTGGAACTTGATGATCTTTGGGGTCCCTTCCAACCCAAACTATTCTATGATTCTATGCCAAGGTTTACACTGCTGCTGTTCTCACATAGCTGTTCTTCTGTGGGGGGATTGCAGGGGACAACAGTCATCACCAATTTGTCCTCTGTGATGAAGGACGAGACGTTCTGGGAGAAGCCAAATGAGTTCTACCCCGAACACTTCCTGGATGCAAACGGGCAGTTTGTGAAACCAGAGGCTTTCATGCCTTTCTCAGCAGGTAAATCCCAGGAGAGGAACCAGGTACAAGCCGGAGGCACAGCAGGAGGGGTGATCTGCTCCTCCCACAGGGACTCCAGCATGGTTTAATGCCCTCTTTCACTGACTCTGCCTACTCTCTCTTGCAGGTCGCCGTGCCTGCCCAGGGGAACAGCTGGCCCGGATGGAACTCTTCCTTTTCTTTACCAGTCTCCTGCAGAAGTTTACCTTTGTGCTCCCCAAGGACCAGCCCAAGCCACGTGAAGATGGTATCTTTGCCCTCACAAACTCCCCACACCCATACCTGGTGCAAACTCTGCCAAGATAAGTGCACACCACCTTTGTAGGTCCCTTCCGACCACAATGCAAGCTCTGTCAGAAATGTTGCAGGTTTACCAGAAATGTTGCAGGTCTAGGCAGGAACATGCAGGGCCCTGCTCAAGACCTCTCAAGCCTGTGCAGGTGACACCAATTGTGCAAACCATGGATTTGACCCAACACACAGCTCAGCTTAATTCCAGTCCTGAATCTTAAATCAGTCATAGCAGGTTATGAATGACCATCAAGTCTGCAAGCACATGTATGCCTAATGAGCCAGCTCTGCTATACCTTGGGCCCTCATTGATTGATGTAGCAGTTCACTGAGCACACAATTACTGAAAGAATTACTAGTCCTGAATTTGTTTACCAAAATACAGAGGTATCCTGAGTAGAAGGATTTTGTAGAACCTTGACCTCTAGAGAATTAGGCTCTACCTAGTGCTTCAGCTGGGAGACACAGACAGAGCACAACCAGGGCCAGAGGATGAACCCACACAAACTGCCCCAACAGCACCTTGAGCTGAAATACAAAGCTAAAACACTAGGCTCCTGCTTTCCTGCAAAACCTTTATCTGACTTCAGGCAAACCCCATAGAGCATTAAGGCAAGAAATGAAAACACAAGTCCATCACCCACCCACCCATCCCCCTGCCTAACCAGGCAGGGGACCAGCAGGCCTTTCAGTTCTTAGGCAGGTTTGGAACTCAAAAAGGGATGGAGTTGTGTGGTTTGAAACAGCTGCAGATTTCAGAGCTGCCTTTCTCCCTGTAATATTCCTGCCAAATTGTTTTACAAAGTGTTAAGATACACTGATGTTTTGATTAGTATTAACTGCCTTTTAACCATATGGCTAAAAAGACTACAGCATGCAGGAGCTTCCACACATAATCAGAACCAAAGAAATCCATATTCACAACTATCTAATAAATTACTTTGGAAGCCATAAAAGCTACCAAATTATGCAAACACTTAATACCATTGTTGAGACTTTCATCTCAGTGGGAACTGCACATTTATGCTTTTCATCTACAAAATAATGCAAAAGAATAAAAGTGCTCTGAATTTTTCCTGTTCCTCTCTCTCCTCTTCATGGATATTTCACAGACCTGCCTCAGTGTCCTGGTTTAGGCCCAAAAGACCCCCCTGAATGACAGATGGCCCTCCCCCCTCTCTCGAAAAAGAGGAGAGGAAAGAATGAGATTTGTGAGTTTAGAAGAATTCCAAACTAATAGATTATTAAATAATAGATAAAATTAAAAGAAAGAGATAAAAACGTATACAATGTATGCAAAACCATATCAAGCTCCCAGGATGATGATCACGTCCCCAGCAGATGCAGGGAGAGTCCCAGGCTGGGGTCAGTTCAGTCAGGAGCTGGATTCAGGAGTGCTCGGACTGGGGTCAAAGACAGATGGATAGGCAGAGTCTTTCCTAGATGTCAGCCATCGAAGAAAAAGTGAAGAAGAGAAGGGAAGGGCCTGATCCTTTGATCCCCCAGCTTTTAT
>VZTY01016602.1:0-10704 GCA_013400935.1 Turnix velox | reverse complement strand
TACCTCTGCTTTTACTTCTCACAGCCTTTTTCATTCTCAGCTGATTTTTACAGTCTCTGGAACACGGAGCAGATTGTCTCTGGAGAGCAGTGTACGGGAAAGGGACCTGGGGATCCTGGTGGACAGCAGGATAACCATGAGCCAGCAATGTGCCCTTGTGGCCAAGAAGGCCAATGGCATCCTGGGGTGGATTAAAAGGGGTGTGGGCAGCAGGGCAAGACAGGTTCTCCTCCCCCTCTACTTCGTCCTGCTGAGACTTCATCTGGAATAATGTGTCCAGTTTTGGGGTCCTCAGTTGAAGAAGGACAGGGAACTGCTTGAGAGAGTCCAGCACAGAGACAAAGAGATGATGAAGGAATTGGAGAATCTCCCTTGTGAGGAAAGGCTGAGGGAGCTGGGTCTCTTCAGCTTGGAGGAGTCTGAGGGGTGACCTCATTCATGGTTATAAATACGTAAAGGTTGAGTGTCAGGAGGATGGAGCCAGGCTCTTCTCAGTGACCTCCAATGACAGAACAAGGGGCAGTGGGTGCAAGCTGAAACTCAAGAGGTTCCACAGCAATATGAGAAAAATCTTTTTACCAGTGATGGTGACAGAACAGTGGCACAGGCTACCCAGAGAGGTTGTGGAGTCTCCTTGTCTGGAGACATTCAAACCCCACCTGGACACCTTCCTTATGACCTGATGTCGGTGTTTCTGCTCTAGCAGGGAGATTGAACTAGATGATCTCTTGATGTCCCTTCCAATCCCTGATATTCTGTGATATTCTGCCTACACCACAGTGAAATTGCAGCAATAAATGGCAGCCATGAGGCAGGGGCACTGGAGCAAGTTGCAAATACAAGTTAAAATTTTATTGTTCCGAGTGATTTTTACTGCGTGGAGTGAGTTATTTAATTAATACTTGGAAACCCCTTCAAGATCCCATCAATTAATGGGACGAGGATGTACAAATTATCTATAATTGTTATTACCTCCATAATCAAGGAACACATTTTCTCTCTCTCTCTTTTTTTGAGGAGATTTGGGTAATGAGCTAATGAGGGGGATTCCACTTTGGAAGGTGTGCTGAGTTTTAGCACTTCATTTTCCCTGGGTGAGTGATAAACGGCTGTGAAACATTCCTCACCCTCTTGGCTGCCTTTTTTTAATGCTTTCAATTTTTTACAAACCATAGCCCCTGCATTACACTCACCACCACAGTCAGCTTAACTCCTTGTGCTGCTTTAATACACTATAAAACCTCTCTCTGCTAAAGAACATTTCCATGGAAACACTCCATTAAAAATGAATTTTATGTCTTATGTTTCTCTATAAATGGGCAGCTCGCTTAATGGCCTTTTACTACTGCACTTTGCCAGAACAGCTTCACATTTAACCATATTTAATTCTTTGATAATTTGAAACAGCACATTTTTATTTTTTTTTATGGCCATTAGGAAATTTCAGCTCTGTTCAACAGGCTGTGGTGGGTTGCAGAGCAAGGAGGAGGTGGTGGAAAATAAAAGGATCATGTCCCACATACAAACCATCTAAAGGCATCTATGATGAAGTGGGATCCCACCGGTGATTTAAGGACTTCAGAGTGCACCAAACTCTGGGTCTTCAACCCAAAATCGTGGAGTCATAGAATGGTTTGGGTTGGAAGGGACCTTCAAGATCATCCCATAGGCAGGGACACCTCCCACTACACCAGGTTGCTCAATGCCTCATCCAGCCTGGCCTTAAACACCTCCAGAGAAGGAGGGGGCATCCACAACCTCTCTGGGCAACCTCTTCCAGTGTCTCACCACCTTCACAATAAATAATTTCTTTCTTATCTCCATCCTAAATCTCCCCTCTTCCAGTTTGCATCCATTCCTCCTAGTCCTTTCATCACATATCCTATTAAAAATCCTACCCCAGCCTTTCTGTAGCCCCCTTCAGGTATTGAGAAGCTACTCTGAGGTCCCCCCTGAGCCTTCTCTTCTCCAGGCTGAACAACCTCAACTCCTTCAACCTGTCCTCAGAAGGGAGGTGCTCCAGTCCTCTGGACTCCAACAGCTCAATAAAATCCACCAAATTTTTCACCAGAGAAGCCCAAAATACTTCTGTCTTTCTCTCTTGTCCAGGTGATTTGCCAAAGGAAAGTTTGGGTTGCTTTAATCTGAATTTCTTGAAACCTTCCTACAATAGAAAGGAGGTAAATTTGCAGTGGAAACAAGAATTAGATTCCACTTCAACAAAATTACAGAAACAATTAAAAATGGGTCAGCACTTTGCTGTTATCTGAACTCTCTGGGAAGGGAATTATTTCTTGGTGGCTTGTACAACTTATCAGGCTTCTCCCAAGGAAAATTTTGGCCAGTCTCTATTTCTAGAGAGCTCTCGAGTTAAGACTTCACCACTTCAGGTGACTATTCATCAACTAACATGTAACATCAACTGATCTTAATATTCCTCAACTAACCACTTGCATCATCATCACATTAAGACAGCGACTAGTTGACTTAGCTTTAGCTGAGCTATAATCCATTAAAATCTCCCTAAATTTGTTGCCTTTAACCAACTAATTTTCTTCTTCCCCTTAATCTCAATTTGAGATGAGAAGTCCATGTGGAAATGTTTGCCATTTGATTTCCATATGGACCATACTTTCTAGTCCATACCTGGTTCTTCTGATGTCTTATAAAACACCAAGACTGATGAGATCCAAGAGGCTGCAGGGACAACTCTGGCCACACATAATTTACCTTCAGAAGAAAGTTCCATTTCTTTTCTTGTTCTCCAGCACCTAGAAAAGCTTGGTGGCCTCCACGAGTGCCTCATCCAGCCTGACCTCCAGGGAGGGGGAACCCACAACCTCTCTGGGCAACTTCTTCCAGTGTCTCACCACCCTCACAGGAAAGAACTTCTTTCTTATATCCAGCCTGAATCTCCCCTCTTCCAATTTACATCCAATTTATAGCTATTATTCTTAGTCCTGCCATCACATATCCTACATATCCTATTAAAATCCAATTAAAAAGTCCTACCCCAGCCTTTCTGTAGGCCCCTTTCTGTATTGAGAAGCTACCACGAGGTCCCCCCTGAGTCTTCTCTTCTCCAGGCTGAACAACCCCAACTCCTTCAGCCTGTCCTCAGAAGGGAGATGCTCCATCCCTCTCATCATCTTTGTTGCCCTCCTCTGGATCTGCTCCAACAGCTCATAATTCATTGCCATAATGGATGTATCTGAGAACTAGGAGCAGACATTACCATTTTCTTTTTAAATTGTTCCTTTTTCTTAATTCCTTCTCTTCTTTTTTTGCCTTTTTTCTTTTTTTTTTCTTTTCCCGAGAAGAAACTCTGATCACATACTCAAAGTAAGAGGCACTAGAATGTGAAATGTGAAGAAGACGCTCTCTTCCTTTCCCAGACAGATTTTTTTTTTCACCAAATAAAAGGGAAGGATCCTATGGCAGGGATGGAACTTGATGATCTTTAAGGTCCCTTCCAACCCGAACTATTTTATGATTCTACAATTCTGTACGTGCCTGGATGACCAGTTGCTGTATTTAAAAGCTCTTAAAAGACTTTAACAGCTGACAGGTGTCAAATTTTCCTTCCTTTTTACCCATGAAAACCACAATGGAGCCTGACTAACAAGGGCCAATTAACTGGAAAACAATCTTAGTTAGAAAAGATGCTATTAGCTATTATAGTGCTATTTAAAAATACTATTCCTTTATGCTTTATGACTTGCTTAATCTACCCTTTTATCCCTCAGCTGGGTTGGAAGAAACCTTTCAGATCCTAGAGTAGAGCCATCAACCCAATTCTGACAAGAAACATCACCAAACCATATCTGTAACCACAACATTTTAATCTGTCTCTTAAATACCTCCAGGGATGGTAACTCAACCACTTCCCTGGGCAACCTCTTGGGATGCTTGAGAACCCTTTCAGTGTAGGATTTTTTCCTAAGATCCAGTATAAACATCTCCTTTCCACAATTTGATACCATTTCCTCTTCTCCTATTATCTGTTTCTTGTGAGAGGAGACCAACCTCCACCTCTCTGCAACCATCTTTCAGGTGCTCCTTAGCACAAGAAGGGCATGGAACTATTGGAGAGGGTCCAGAAGAAGGCCATGAGGATGATGTGAGGGCTGGAGCACCTCTCCTATGAGGACAGGCTGAGAGAACTGGTTCAGTCTGGAGAAGGCTCCAGGGAGACCTCATAGTGACCTACCAGCACCTGAAGGACCTACAGGAGACCTGGTTGGGGGAACTATTCACCAGGCTGTGGAGTGATGGGACAAGGAGCAATGGTTTTAAACTAGAGCAGAGCAGGTTTAGGTTGGACATTAGGAAAAAGTTCTTCACCATGAGGGTGGTGAGACACTGGAAGAGGTTGCCCAGAGAGATGGTGGAGGCCCCATCCCTGAGGACATTCAAGGCCAGGCTGGATGAGGTTCTGAGCAACCTGATCTAGAGCAGGATGTCCCTTCTGACTGTAGGGGGTAGGACTAGATGACCTCTAAAGATCCCTTTCAATCCTATGATTCTCCTTCTCTGGATCCTCTCTAGTACCTCAGTGAGGGACTGTGGGAATTTGCTCTTCAATTCCAAGTGGCATCACTTTTTAATTATAGTGGGTAATTAGAGGATCAAAATATTTGGCCTTTGGAATTTTGTAAGCCAATAAATTTATTTGTACCTTGGAACCCATTCCCAAAAGTAATCGTTGGATTGCATACCTTAATATACACAAGATATTTCTGTGTAGGGCAAGCCAAGAATTAGATAGGAGGTAAATAACAGATTTTTTTTTCCAAGAAAGAAATGCTACTTTTTGTTGCAATTAAAAAAAAAAATACAAAAAAAAATACAGGAAATGCCAGCCCTAGATCTGAGAAGACATAATTTCTTGCTACTTCTTTCCATCCCATCTCTGTCTCATTTGTTTATGATGGTCTACACACTGCCAAAAATTCAATGTTTGTAAGATCACAATGAGAAGATCACAATCATCTAGGTTGGAAGGGACCTTTCAGATCATGGAATCCAACCACCAGGCCAACTCTGACAAGCCACATACCTGGACAGGGACTTGAACTCTTGAACCTCAGATTGGGGGTCTGATGCTCTCCCAACTGAGCTACACCCTCAGGTTGTCTCCTGTCTGTATAATAAACTAAGAATATAAAGTTTGGCATGACACAATCCATATTGAAAACATGTCCTTAGATAAAGAAAATTATTCCAGGTATAAAAGGGAAGGTTTTGGAGCATCAGTTGATGGCTTTAGCATCATAGAAGAGTTGAGAGGGACCTTCAAGGGTCATCTAAGTCCAACCCCTGTAGTCAGTAGGGACATCCTGCACTAGATCAGGTTGCTCAGAGCCTCATCAAGCCTGACCCTGAATGTCTCCAGGGATGGGGCCTCCACCACCTCTGTGGGCAACCTCCTCCAGTGCCTCACCACCCTCATGGTGAAGAACTTCTTCCTAATGTCCAACCTAAACCTGCTCTGCTCTAGTTTAAAACCATTGCCCCTCATCCTATTGCTCCATACCCTGGCAAACAGCAGCTCCCCAGCTTTCCTGTAGCTCCTTCAGGTACTGGTAGGTCACTATGGGTATTTAGTTCAAAGAAGTAATAAATAGCCTGGGGTATCTGCAACTATAATTTGAGAGTATCAAAAATAGATGAGAATATTAACCTTAAGGTTTCTCTTCTCCAGGCTGAACAACCCCAAATCACTCAGTCTATTCTCAAAGCAGAGGTGTTCCAGGTTTCTCATCATCTTCATGGCCTCCTCTGGACTTTCTCCAACAGGTCCATGTCCTTCTCATGTTGGAGGCTCTAGAGCTGGACACAGTCCTTCAGTTGTAGGTCTCACTAGAGACTAGTAAAGGGATAGAATCATCTCCCTTAACCTGTTTGACCCAGTTCTGATGCAACCCAGGGTGCAGTTGGCTTTCTGAGCTGCTGGTTCACCCTGGTGGCTCATGTTTTTCTTCTCATTCACCAACACCTTCAAATCCTCCTCCTCAAGACTGCTCTCAGGGATGGGATGTGAAATGAATATTTGACATGAATTACAGCCCCTTCTTCTCCTTGATGCCAACTCCTCGTGGTTTCCTTGTCATCCCAAATGCTCTTCAAGTCTAACTCCCTCCCTGCTTTATCTGTCAATACAGAATAAATCTGAGGGAATATTTACCTTCTGATAATTGTACAATATTAGTCCTCAGGGCCTGAGCTGCCTCAGGAACTGCAGTTAATTTTCATCATGTTCTTCTCCTCTGTAATCACTTAAAAGTTGACACTGGGATGTCAAGGCAATTTGGATGTTAATTGCCAAGTAGCATTTTTGAGCACGCTTGGAAAATGTTAAAGCTTCTCGCCTGGAGGACACTTTGGCAACTTCATGTTTTGGAGAGAAGAACAAATCCATAAAAAAAAAGGCCCAATTTCTTTTCCTCCTGCTCTGTTTTTTCACATTTTGCATTCCAGACAGGCTGGATAATCCAATTCTGCCTGCAGGTGAACACAACTTTCGGTTTACTAAAACATCTTCAGCTGCAAAGTGGGAATGAAGATGAAACTAGTGCTGTGAAAGCCTGGAGGGTGTGTGGGGGGGATGGACTGTACCTCCTGGTGAATTCTGGTCTCAAGCTGTGAAGAAAACTTTTGCTTTTGGGTGCTAAATTGATTGAAAGGTGGATGTCCCCTCTCTGGAGGTGTTTAAGGCCAGGCTGGACAAGGCACTGAGCAGCCTGATCTAGAGGGAGGGAGTTGGAACTAGAAGATCTTTAAGGTCCCTTCCAACCCAAACCATTCTATGATTTCAAGATAATGATCAAGTAAGATGGATGAAGCCCAGACAGGGCATTAGTGATGATCAAGATACTCTTTCTGCATAAAATATTTTAGTAGATGACAACAAAAGCTGATCTTTCTAAAGCCAATTCTTTTTGAAGAGATTTCTAGGTGGAAAGTTTCTTTCCCCCTCTGGCAAGTGCCTCTGAAAATTACTGAAAAAATTATTGAAAAAAATTAAATTACCTGTAAAAAAATCTACATTTTCCTTTTGCTTACAGCTACTCTTGCAAAAATTATACCCTTCACATAGATATTTGAAGACCTTTGTGTTAAGAGAACTTCAGGATGTCCCTCAAGCCTTCATCTGGTATCCCAGAAGGGGAGGTTACCCCTTCACTGGAATAGGTTGCCCAGAGAGGTTGTGGATGCCCCCTCTCTGGAGGTGTTTAAGGCCAGGCTGGATGAGGCATTGAGCATCCTGATCTAGTGGGAGGTGTCCCTGCCCATGGCAGGGGGTTGGATCTTTAAGGTCCCTTCCAACCCAAACTTCTATGATTCTATCTCAAATCCAACCTCAAGGCTTTGCTTTCCTGTGATTTTTTAAATATAAAATCCATCTCTGCTTGTTGATCTAAGCGCTTGCAGGCTAAGACAGATGAAGGGATGTGACCCTTCTGCAATAACAGAGTGTGAAGTGGTACTTCAATTAGGAGTTACCTCAAGTCTACATGGTAATGAGTAGCAGAGGACTTGTTAAAATGAGTTTTGAAGGTAGCAGAATGATTTAGGACTTCTCAGCTCTGTAGGAACTGGTTTTTATACCTGTTTATTCTGATTAAAAAAATCACTCTTGTTGGGAATAAAGCAAAATCATTCATTTATGGTGAAGACTGGATGCGGACCTTGCTAAGTCTTTTGCTCATTGAATCACAGAATGTCATGGACTGGAAGGAACCTCAAGAGATCATCTAGTCCAATCCCCCTGCCAGAGCAGGAACACCCAGATCAGGTCACACAGGAAGGTTTCCAGGCAGGGTTTGAATGTCTCCAGAAGAGGAGACTCCACACCCTCTCTGGGCAGCCTGTTCCAGTGTTCTGTCACCCTCACCATGAAAAAGGAACACCCTGTGTTCCAGCTTGCACCCATTGCCCCTTGTCCTATCATTGGAGGTCACTGAGAAGACCCAGGCTCCATCTTCCTGACACTCACCCTTTCCATATTTATAACCATGAGAGAGGTCCCTCCTCAGTCTCTTCTCCAAGCTGAAGAGACCCAGCTCCTTTAGCCTTTCCCCATAAGGGAGATGCTCCAACCCCTTCANCTTAAAAAAAGAACAGGCTCATCCAAGTGGAGGCATTTTGGAGCATTTTGAGTATTTATTCCTGTACTACCTTAGTGCTGTGAAACAGCTTCTGGTTCATTTGCTTGGCAAGTGGAGGAGAAGGCAGACAACTCTGCAAATATGAATACAAGTGCAGTGTGAAACATTCCCAATTTCATTTTACAGCCCTAAATGGTGGGAAGATCATCTCCTGATCTACTGGAAGCAATTAATGATGTAGAAAGGAGACATCTTACCTGCTTCTGGTTCTTCATTTCTCTTAGTGTGTGGATTTTTTTTGGGTTTTCTCCTGGCTGACAGCTGTGAATGCTGCTGATGAAGGGTGAATGGACCTTATACACATAACTGGTAGTTGTATGGAAGATGCTGTGACCTGAAGAGTAGATTTGGTGAATAAAAAGGTCAAAAATATAACCAGTGCATCAACAGGGAAGCAGAGCAAGCCCATTTGTCCTCTCTAATCTGTATGGACTTCTACACTTAAGTGGACAGTTTCCTTTCACTGCAGGGGGGTAGGACTAGATGGTTTTTGAAGGTCCCTTCCAACCCTATAATTCTGTAGATTCCAGCAGAGCAGCAACAGCAAAAAAAGGCATTAAATTGGTTCTAATGCACAACAAAAATACATTTTATCTCCTCTCTGCCCACAAGGATGTCAATGTCCCCTCTCTGGAGGTGTTTAAGGCCAGGCTGGATGAGGCATTGAGCAACCTGGTGTAGTGGGAGGTGTCCCTGCCCATGGCAGGGGGGTTGGAACTAGATGATCTTGAAGGTCCCTTCCAACCCAAACCATTCTATGATTCTATGACTTTTTAGGCTTAGCATCATGCAGACCACAGATGGGGGGTCACAGCTGGCTCAGACCCATCTCATCTGCTTTATTATAAGTTTCCATAATTATCCCCATAATTGTCTAAAAGTGGGGTTTTTTAGCAGGTTGCTGTGGTCCTGAACTAACTGGAGCTGAACTTGGGCTTCAAAAGGAAGGTGACCACATAAAGGTGGTGAGGAAAGAACCCTCTTATTCCAAAGTAAAGCTGTGTGTATAAAAACTGTTATATTTTAATTCCTATCTAGTATTACCCTGGATACATTTATCCACCCAGAGAAACTGTGCCATGAACAGATTCATGGAGGTCCCATCCCTAGAGACATTCAAGTCCAGGCTTGATGAAGCTCTGAGCAACCTGATCTACTGTGGGATGTCCCTTCTCACTGCAGAGGGGTTGGAATAGATGATTCTATAGATACCACAACAGCAGCAACACCAAGAAAAGGCATTAAATTGGTTCTAATGCACAACAAAAATACATTTTATCTCCTCTTTGCCTGAAAAGGTTGTGGATGCCCCCTCCTTGGAGGTGTATAAGGCCAGGCTGGATGAGGCACTGAGCAACCTGGTGTAGTGGGAGGTGTCCCTGCCCATGGCAGGGGGTTTGGAACTAGATGAACTTTAAGGTCCCTTCCAACCCAAACCATTCTGTGATTCTATAATTCTATGCTTTGAGTGTTTTTCCTTTCTTCATTTTCCCACTTTATCCCCAGAACTAGAGCTAAGAAAGAAGCAAGGGAAAAAAAAGAATATTCTTTTTATATGCAATCCCCAATTTGTATTACAAGCTGGTCTCTTAGTGCCCTAGGTCATAGCTGCAATCAAGGAACAGCATGTGCACTGAAAGATATGTGTCTCTTCCTTTTTTTTTCCCCAATGTTTCTTTATTTTTGGTGACTGGAGCAAGGATCTGCACCCTCCCTGGATGTGTGTTTTCTTGTACTGGCTCTGCCCTTGCATTAAATCCATGAGAGAGCTCACACCCTCAGCAAAAAGTGCTTCTGTTTCCGTCCTCTTCCCCATCCAGCTTTTCTCTTTCCAATGATGCAGACATAAAAAAATTCATAGGCATCAACAAACCAATTTGCTCCAGCTTTATGATCTCATTTGGAAGTCATCTCTTTTTGGTTTACATTTTAATGGGCTGCTTTTAACAAAGTGTGTAACTTGAACACAAAGAATCATAGAATGGTTTGGGTTGGAAGGGACCTTCAAGATCATCTAGTTCCAACCCTCCTGCCATGAGCAGGGGCACCTTCCACTAGATCAGGATGCTCAATGCCTCATCCAGCCTGGCCTTAAACACCTCCAGGGATTGAGGGGGCATCCACAACCACACTGGGTAACCTGTTCCAGTGTCTCACCACCCTCACAGAAAAGAATTTCTTTCTTATATCTAATCTGAATCTCCCCTTTTTCAGTTTACATCCATTGCTGCTAGTCCATCACATATCCCATTAAAAAGTCCTACCCCAGCCTTTCTGTAGCCCCCTTCAGGTATTGAGAAGCTACTCTGAGGTCTCCCCTGAGCCTTCTCTTCTCCAGGCTGAACAACCCCAACTCCTTCAGCCTGTCCTCAGAAGTGAGATGCTTCAGCCCTCTCATCATCTCTGTGGGCCTCCTATGCACCCACTCCAACAGCTCAAAGTTCTCAAGTCTCTCTGGATGATCTCCGATCCTGCCGTCACATGAACCACATCACTCAGGTAGGATTACATCTGGGTTACATCAAGAGGAGTG
>VZTY01016600.1:13385-24939 GCA_013400935.1 Turnix velox | reverse complement strand
CTTGGGCCCACCTCTCAAGCCTGTCAAGGTCCCTCTGGATGCCATCCCTTCCTTCAGGTGTATCAACTGCACCACACAGCTTGGTGTCATCTGCAAACTTGCCCTGTCCATATCTCCTACAAAGATGTTCAATTGCACTGGTCCCAGTACTGATCATACTGAATCTGTATGCCTGGCTGTCTATGCCTGTTACTGTAATTAAGATGTTATCATCTCTTAGGATGTTTTGTAAGCAAAGTAATTATATTTTCTGTCAACCTGAATTGAGTACCTGTGCACCAAACAAATCCTGAAAGACTCCCTTTGCATTTTGTCCAAGCTGACAGAAACATTTAGACCTCAGATGGTGATGTTATGTTTCATCATTTAAATAAAAAACATGACAGTTAGTGTGACAGTTGCTGTGGATTTCTTTAGGTTTTTATTGCTCCCCAAAAGCAATTTTTGATAGATCCTGGAATAAGATTTTTGCCTGCAGGAGCAGCTGCCTCCAGAAGCCTTGCCCTAATCCTGTTAGGTGGCAAGCAGGGATGTCACAGCTGTTGACATGCAGGCAGGGGAGGCTTGGGACTTGGGCTTGGTTTGTGCTCTATTAAAATTGGAAATGCTTAATCTAAGCCAGGGATTCACAGTAATTCAATAGTTTGAGGGAATTGTGGTTATGCTTCTGCCTTAGTGGCTCTTTTTGGTATCTGTTGAGAGAGTGCATGAATCTACTGCATGTATCCCTTTCCTCTGTGAGCCTGGGGCATCTATCTGTGGATCTCCCCATGGCCTTTGGTGGTCATGGAGGCACCTGAGAATGCCTTTGCACACCCATATTAAAGCAGCAGTAGTACAGTATTCTGCTGCATGAGGAATGTTACTGTAGGAGAAGAATGAAAATAAGACTGAAAATTATTCAGTGGTTTCTCTTGGGGACTAAAGGAAAGGAGAGGAGCTCCACAGAGGGAAAAAGAAGACAAATTTCTAGTGGGGATGTTCAGAAAAAGGCTGTTATAACCCTGCTGCCTCCCCAAAACTAGAAAAGGGAATGAAAATGAGGAGTGGTGGGTATGATAACTTATCAGTACCTGAGGGGGTCCTACAGAAAGGCAGGGGAAGGACTTTTTAATATTATATCGGATGAGAGGACTGGAAACAATGGATGTGAATTGGAAGGGGGTAGATTTAGACTTGACATAAGAAAGAAATTCTTTAGGGTGAGGGTAGTGAAACACCGGAACAGGTTGCCCAGAGAGGTTGTGGATGCCCCCTCTTTGGAGATGTTCAAGGCCAGGCTGGACAAGGCACTGAGCAGCCTGATGTAGTGGGAGGTGTCCCTGCCTAAGGCAGGGGGGATGGAACTCTGTGGTCTTTAAGGTCCCTTCCAATCCAAACTATTCTATGATCAGAACAAGCTGAAGCTGATGTATTTCTTGTTTTGATTAATCCAAACAGAAGAACACATTGAGTTTTGGATCATTTTCACCAGGCTAAGCAATGTCGTTTCAGTTTTTTACTGTTCTTGCACTCTTGGTTTTATTTTGAAATGCATACATACATCTCTTGAAACCTCATCTTACACATTTGGTTGCGAGGAAGTGTGTCCCACTACCCTCTGCTGGAAGAAAGGAGGATTTTTCAGTTGTGTATATCCTTGTGCCCCAAAGCATGTCCAGTCCTCCAGCAGAAATGTGTGTGTGAACTAGTTTGGGAGGATGCTACTTCTTCCTTGCTATTGCTGGCATCCATCCTGCAGATAGGGTGACCTGGTGTATCAAATGTAGCTTGTTTTCAGGCTAGAGCATGGCTGGGAGAGGTGGTGGCAATGGCATCTGTGACAGCAGCTGAACTAGATGATGATTCTCTCTTGCTACCTTGGCCATAGCAAGGTCTGTTCCAGTTTAAGATGAAAGACTGAATCCCTGATCATTCTCCTCTGATGTCTTAAGAGGTGGCAGGTACTAGCTGGTGGCTTAAACTTGTTCTTCCCAAATGCAGTTTGTTTTATAAGCTGAAATGTGACTGTCTCTCACATTGGTTTTTTAGTTTAATCTCACCTAACGTAATTTTGATTTGTTTTTATCCTGCTTGAAATCTTAATATATTAGCTCTCCATTTTACCAGCCATGCAAATGTTCTTTTCCAGTGAGCTGAGAATGAAGTATATAAATATCATCATAGATCAGGTTTCTATAAAACCCCTTCAGGATTATATTCCAGAGGGAAATTAAAGGTAAGATTCTAAGAGACGATTTTGTTTTCTTATTATATCTTTAATTCAGTACTTGATCTATGAGAATGTTTACACTTTCTACACTATCTTATGTATCTGTTTGCAATAGAGGTGGCTCTATCTCTGTTTTGTTCATCTGTGAAATATGAAATACCTAATCTTTTTGGTTCATAGAGGGAAACCTTTCAATAACTGCATATGTGTCTAGAAATCTCTAAACAAGAGAGTTCAGATTAGACTGGCTTCCTTTGCCTGCATAAGCAAGCTGTTGCATTGATAAAAGTACTTGTGTAGCATCTCTGAAGTCTGTTATTCAGGCCATGGGCAGGTATTATTTCCACATTTTAAAGGCAATCATGATCCAGACAAATCTGCACAAACCTCTGGTCCTAATTCATTGTAAATTTCCTGAACAGCTCTCTCAAGTCATGCAAGAAATTTAACTGCTATTACCAGCTTCAGAGGATTTCCCTTCCCCTCTATACATCTGTCTACAGCTGCCCCAGCACAGACAAGGACCAAGGCAGATTTGTCAGGACCAGATGTTGCTCTCCCCAAGCACCCACTCTGAGGTGGCAGCATCAGACCTTGCCTGTAGCTGCATGGTCCTTCACATCCTTGCAGCTCAGGCTGAGACAGGGCTGGCTGACACCTGGCTGCTGGTTCCCAGCACAAGCAGCACGTGTAGTATTAACATCAGATCCTCCAGCAAGATACTCCCTACTACTGTCCCTGCAGCTCTTTTCAGTGCAGGATTGTAACAAGGCAGGTCAGTTTGTGATGCAGGTACCTTGACAGGCAGGCTGGCCAGGATTAAACTCAGGACACTTGGGCTGTCACTGCTGGTTCTTTTGCATTTCTTTTCCCTGCATCTTGGAAAGCACATTGTGTTACCTGATTCCCTGCTAATCTGCTGAGGATGTGATCATGTTGAGTGATTCTTAGGCATATTGGCTCATCGTTAATTTAAGTTGCACATATTTTAATCAAATAGATGCTGCCTTTTAGTTAAGGTTGTGGATGCCCCCTCTCTGGAGGTGTTCAAGACCAGGCTGGACAAGGCACTGAGCAGCCTGATGTTATGAGACTCAGCTGTGTTATGAGTTATTGGGTCATACAGCATCTTTTGAAGGCAATTCTCCAGTTTCCCATCTAGCAAGGTTTCTGTTGTGTGGCAATTCTCCTGTGTGAATTTTGGAATGGGCTGGAAGTCATTCAGCTGCAGCACAGAGATGCTGGTGCCCAGCCATGTGCAGACAGAACTGCAAAGGAACGTTACTGAGCGACAGTTCCTTCTTTTTTCTAATCAAATGAGTTTAAGGCTTTCAGTGGGACAGGGCAACTAGTGTCCTGCCTGCTGTGGTTATTCTGCAGTGACTCTTTACTAACTCCTCTTCTAACATGACCCAAATACCACCCATACACTCTATTAGCTGCTGGAAAAAGTGGAGCTTGTGCTCAGCATGGTACTAATGGAAGGTTGGTGCATGTTTGAGAAGCCCTGGATGGCACTCAGCCTCTCTTCTTCCAGTTTGGGTGGCTCTGCAAAGTCCAGGGATGAGGAAGCAAACCCAGGAGATCCATATAGAATCATAGAATATTTTGGGCTGGAAGGGACCCCAAAGATCATCAAGTTCCACCCCCCCTGCCATAGGCAGGGACACCTCCCACTACATCAGGCTGCTCAGTGCCTTGTCCAGCCTGGTCTTGAACACCTCCAGAGAGGGGGCATCCACAATCTCTCTGGGCAACCTCTTCCACTGTTTCACCACACTCACTGTAAAGAATTTCTTTCTTATGTCAAGTCTAAATCTACCCCCTTCCAATTTACATCCATTGTTTCTGGTCCTCCCATCCCATATCATATTAAAAAGTCCTTCCCCTGCCTTTCTGTAGAACCCCCTCAGGTACTGATAAGTTACTCTGTGGTCCCCCCCGAGCCTTCTCTTCTCCAGGCTAAACAACCCCAACTCCCTCAGCCTGTCTTCATAGGGCAGTTGCTCCAGCCCTTTGACCATCTTCGTGGGCCTCCTCTGGACCCGAAGATGGTCATATATATACACATACAAGTACACAGTGCAGCAGCTGGTGCAATTCATGCCATAGGAACAATTCCATTTTTTTGTAACAGGTTCCAAAATGATTTCTGATATTCATCATCACCACACCACAAGTTTAAATGATTCTCTTAAGTCAAGATTGCAAAGTTCTAAGTGTAATGAATGTAAGTTTCCCTCTTTCTTCATGCTGACACTCTAATAAATGTAAAGCTTTAGTTAGGCATAACTCCTAGATCTCCATTTAATGTACATGCTTGATTTCACCAGTCATGTAAAGGAAGTGTAACATCTTCCAAAACAAGGGATAAAGGGGTTTGTCTCTGGGTCATTGCACTCCCTCTGTAACCTGGGCTCAAGAGTCTGCTCCAGTTTGCCCATAAACTGGCAGTTGGCTCCTTTCAATGAGGCATCAGAGGGTTCACTGCTGCTCAGGGAGACACTGCTTGAGCCCATTAGATGCATGAAGTGCCATGAAGACCTGTTGTTTCACTGTGATGAGACCATTAGCCTTCCAATATAAAAATGTTATTGTGTGCTCTGAAATCCATCCTGGAACACAGACTAGAATCAATGTGCAATTGATGCCTTCAATTTGAGATACAAATAAAAAGCTGGGCATTTCAAGTGATGCTACATTGCTATAGCAGCACTTTATGAGTGCATCAAAACAAAAGCTCTGCCCTGGGCTTTTATAGGTGTCAGTCAGTAAGTACTAACCAGCTCAGGGTAAGCCCTTAGTTCACTGCAGGAAAACACAAATTTCAGTGCATGAGAGCAGAGAGTGATTTTGCTGGTTTGATCTGTATTTGCAAATAAGCCCAGTCCCTGCCTGCCCAAGCCTTGCTGAAAGCAGCTCCTGGCAGTGTCTTTTCTACTTTTATGTGTCCTCTGCCAAGTTTGTGGGTACCCAGCACAGTGCATACAGACAGCATCATGTCTCTTGAGTCCAGAACAATCCAGTAGTAGAATCATAGAATCACAGAATCGTTTGGGTTGGAAGGGACCTTAAAGATCATCGAGTTCCAACCCCCCCTGCCATAGGCAGGGACACCTCCCACTACATCAGGCTGCTCAGTGCCTTGTCCAGCCTGGCCTTAAACACCTCCACAGCCTCCCTGGGCAACCTCTAGCACTGTTTACTACCCTCACCCCAAAGAATTTCTTTCTTATATCTAGCCTGAATCTACCCTCTTCCAATTTACATCCATTATTTCTAGTCCTCCCATCACAGATCTTACTAAAAAGTCCTTCCCCTGCCTTTCTGTAGCCCCCTTCAGGTATTAAGAAGCTACTCTGAGGTCGCCCCTGAGCCTTCTTTTCACCAAGCTGAACAACCCCAACTCCTTCAGCCTGTCCTCGTAAGGCAGTTGTTCCAGCCCTTGGATCATTCTTGGTGGCCTCCTCTGGACCTGCTCCAACAGCTCAACGTCCTTCTTATGTTGAGGACTCCAGGACTGGACACAGTAACTCCAGGTGGGGTCTCACCAGAGCCCAGTAGAGGGGCAAAATCCCCTCTCTTGACCTGCTGGTCGCACTTCTCTTGATGCAACCCAGGATTTGTTTCACTGTTCACTGTGCATGTGATGTAAATTCTATGCTTATGCACAGGTCTAGGATGGCTGAATGGCTTCCAGAGTTGAGTGTGATAATAGATACTTTTACTCCCGTGGCTGTCTCGCTCTGACCTGGTTATAGGTACTCTTGTCCCTTCTCTGGACTTCTCCCATGTCAGTTTGCATGACAATAGGATCTTTTCCAGTCTTGGAGGTTGTTTAAAAAGGGAGGAAGAGAACATGCTCCAGAGCTTTCATGGAGCTTTGTCAAAAGGATAGAGCATGTTTCACTCAGGGGGTGATCTATAGCCCAGATTAGACTTTTCATCAAGGACCTTTACATCTCAAGTTGACTTTTGAATTGATTTAGCTCCTCTGATCTGAACCACCAGCCTTTGGTCTGAGTCCAGGGTGTAATGAAAACTCAACTGAAACCCCATCAGCACTTGTTAAACCTGAGTGAATCTCTGACCAGCACGTTTCCTTTGAATAATTAAACACAGTTAAGCAGGTGATGGCTTTGAACATCTGTCTCTAGGTTTCCATTAAGAAGGTGGTCATTAAATTCTTGGGGGTGTTGGTAGTGAGTTTTTTAAGGGGGAGGGGTGGGGACAAAACTTCCTATGACAGATAACTGCACCTGGAAAGCCAGAGTAGGAGTTTTGATACCTAACACTTATCACCGACATGAACTTCCCCATGTTGTTCTCATCTCTAATCAGTTTATCAGTAGTAGATTCTCCATTATTTTTTTCTGCTTTTTCCATTTTTATGTAACATTCAGAGTTGTTAACCTTTCCTTTGATATAACTTTCTATCAGTACAACTGCTGTATGCATAGTGAGGGTGTAGTGCTATGGCAACAATATATTATCTCCAGTCTTGGCAATGAGTAAGATATGATACTGAAATTAGATCATTTATCAACATCTGATGTGGCAGAACTGAGCAAAGAACATGCCTATCCTGAGCTTCCTGCTATTTTCACCAGATCTGCTGTTCTATTTCACATTGACACTCTCTCCTGGCTGTTTCCATTGAAGGCTTGTTAAATCTACAGATAACTTAGCACCTTGGAAAGTATTTTTAGAGGTACAATAATCTCCAAGCTATCTTTGGTAGTTACAAAGAATGGAAAATGAGCAATTTTTTTCTTTTTTCTCTTTTGTTACTATTCCAGAAAAGTAGTCTTCTGTGATTTCAGGAAAGAGCATATAAATGGAAAAAATCTTACTCAGACTGGGGTATCTGAGTAATGCTTTCAATTTTTGCTGTTAAAAACAAGGAGAGCTCTGCCCTCCTCTGCTGTGTGGTGCAGAGCTCTGGGGGTTCTGTCCTGTGTCTTCTCTGTCCCACGTACACACTGGTGGAATGGACTTTCAGATACAGTTTTTCCAGGTGATTCCAGATTGTTCTAGAACATGGATGCTGAGAATTAGTCTGTTGGTAGTCCTTTCATTTATGGTCCTGCTGGTACAGTGCTGGGTTAGGAGGACTTTGACCTCTCTGTACCCATCTCTCTGACATCCCATTGCAGTCATTCAGACTTTCAGGGCAACTTTGAGGCAGCTCAGGAACTCTGGGTCCATCTCCCAGGGTTACTGAGTATTGGGGTAACATTAGAAATGTTAGATCTTTGGTCAGATCTGGTGATGATTAGAAACTGTTTATGTGGTTTACACAAGTTGCTGTGTGTCCTTAACAATCAGAATTTGGCTACAAAGAGGAATAAAGTGAGGACAGGTTGCTGCAGATTTATGGACACGGTTTGCTGAGCTGCTTCTATTTGCATGCACTGTGAATCAGTTATTTTGTATTATTGTTTTACTCCTCCACTTGTGGAATGAGTTGATTCAATTTATGAGCTGTTTTCATCCCTGTGTTATAAACCCTTGCCTTGTGATTTGTGCAAAAAGAAGTTTTCTGGGTTGTAGCCTCCTGTTTTGTGTGCTGATCCTCACTCTGGCACCATGGTACCCAGAAGCCTGGGGGAGCCTGTGCATGCAAACATGTGCTTGTTGTGCTCCAGGCAGAGTGTAAAATGGCCTTGTTAATTGGTAAATCACAGACATGTCTTCACACCAAGCAGGAGGAACAGTGTGCCTTGCCCCTGCCTGGTTTAGGAGAGGGTGGTGGATGCCCAGTGCCAGGCTCCAGGGAAGTGAACACCAGGGCTGCCAGCCTGTCCCATACAGAAATTATTTGGGAGTTACAAAATCAAAGGTGATCCCTTCTCCGTCCTGCAGTAGGGAAGATATTCTGTCAGTTCTTCTTGTCTCATTTGCAAAAACTGAGGCAGAGAAGAGAAGTAGATGGCTTTTGGCCACTCTGCAGTCAAGAGTCAAGCCTAAAACCAAGTTCTTGAAATCCCAGACTCTGTGGCTTGCTGTTGCTCTGAGCATGTGCATGTTTTTAATAAAACTACCAAAATTTAATTTAGTGTAAGATGCAAGAAAAACATCTTATTCAATTACTTAATTATAGATGAACTTTAATGATGAGACACAAGCAAATGTTGCCACAAAGCACCAAGCAAAGAAGCAGAAAGAAATGGATTTTTTTTGTTGTTCAGTTTAATAGAGCAAGGCAGTTAAAGATGCATAAGTCTATCTGACACCTAGCAAGTGTGTGATCCTATTTGTTAATCTTTTTAACTTTCCTTTTTATTAGGATAGGGTTCCAAGAGCAAATGGAATGAATAAGATTAAATCTGTCACCATGAATTACTCTCCTCTGGGTTATGAGCAGAGTCACTCTGTGTTGGGGAAGTATAATTATAAGGAAAATGCTGCCTGTGTAATTGTGTGCTTTGGTCAGAAGAATTTGATATCCATAATTATCTCTAGTATGTGCTGACTCTTAAATTCTACTGTAAACAAAACCATTGGAGGTTTCTCTCTTGATTTGTTACTCATGTAACTCAGGGGGGACCTTATAGTAACTTATCAGTACCTGAGAGAGTCCTACAGAAAGGCGGGGAAGGACTTTATAATAAGATATGTGATGGGAGGACTAGAAATAATGGATGTAAATTGGAAGGGGGTAGATTTAGACTTGGCATAAGAAAGAAATTCTTTGGGGTGAGGGTAGTAAAACACTGGAAGAGGTTGCCCAGAGAGGTTGTGGATGCCCCCTCTCTGGAGGTGTTTAAGGCCAGGCTGGACAAGGCACTGAGCAGCCTGATCTAGTGGGAGGTGTAGTGGGGGCTGGAGCTCGATGATTTTTAAGGTCCCTTCCAACCCAAAGTATTCTATGATTCTATGTAGCATGGCTGGTACCCCCAACAGTAGCAGTATTAGCCTGCAGGACTCCTGGTTTAAGTGAGGAGTCCAGACTAACTTGGAGTAAAACACTCATTGTACATTGTGTTGGATGTAGATGTTAATTGTGCATTGAGAATTAGCAGTCACAGGGAAGAAAAAGTCTGCTCAGCTGTAGATGGACTAGGTCAAACAAGTCCAACTGCTTTGGCAAAAAGCAAGTCATAGAATCATAGAATTGTTTGGGTTGGAAGGGACCTTAAAGATCACCCTCACCCTAAAGAATTTCTTTCTTATCTCTAGCCTGAATCTACCCTCTTCCAATTTACATCCATTATTTCTAGTCCTCCCATCACAGATCTTACTAAAAAGTCCTTCCCCTGCCTTTCTGTAGCCCCCTTCAGGTATTGAGAAGCTACTCTGAGGTCCCCCTGAGCTTCTCTTCACCAAGCTGAACAACCCCAACTCCTTCAGCCTGTCTTCACAGGACAGTTGCTCCAGCCCTTCGACCATCTTTGTGGCCTCCTCTGGACCTGCTTCAACAGCTCAATGTCCTTCCTGTGTTGAGGGCTCCAGAACTGGACACAGTAACTCCAGGTGGGGCCTCACAGAGCTGAGTAGAGGGGCAAAATCCCCTCTCTTGACCTGCTGGTCACACTTGGTGTTGCTTTCCATCATTTAACTTTTTGGTAGTCCAAGAAATGTTGCTGTTGACCTGTGCAATGACCATAACTCTGCAGGTGCTCCTGCAAACAGAAAGGGTGCAGCTTTCTTTTACAGCAGACAAGGCTGTAATAGGTTGTAATAGCCAAGCTCTGAGTTAGGACTTGGTGGTATTGCACCAAAAGGAGATGAACTGAAGAGACAAAGATTGTAGACTCTTGAAATTTTGGGCTCACCAGCCAAAGCAAGGTTTGAATTCCTGTGGTGTTTATCCAGATTCAGAACAACTTATGTTGGAAAAACAGAATGAAAATTTCAGCTAGATTTAGCTGTTTGGTACTCCTGCTGCTGGTAAGTGATCTCCTGGAGAGAGACTGTGTACCAAGTGAAAAGAAAGGCCCTGCAGGTCCTGCTCAAATATTTCTGCAGTTTCCTTCTCTAGGCAGAGAGTGCAGAGGTCAGGAGCCTGCCTTTTGCATGATGAATTAGGGATAAAACAGCCCACCAGGCTTGGATTAGGACTTTTGTTACTTTGTGTAAAATTATGTGTGCATTTAGGGAAGAGGGTCAGGGAGGATGCATCTTTTTTTTTTGAGAATCTTAGTAGCAATGTTGGGGGTTTTTTTTACAGTTATGAGCCAGGACTTGATCTTCACATGTGTTTCGTTGGCCAGTCTGGTTTATAAATGAGGCCCTCTTTGTCCCATCTCTTTATATGTAATGTGTGATGCTGCATAAGGATTCTGGGAAATAGCAGAAGGATTGTGAACAGACCTTCTGGCTAATGTGTACAATGACTCACTCTAGCTTTTGTTCCAACTTCCATGAAGTATTTTCAGATACACTATTTACCCATGAAATGAGCTGTTTAGTTGTGCTGATGGGTAAAGCTTTTCCTAGTATTTTGATGTATTTGTTGGGAACAAGACAAAATATATGATAAATGAGAATGTGAAATGCTTACATTCATCATCTGAGACTATCTCTGCCATTAGAATTTAATTCTGAGTAACTACATAGCCATAAGAAAGAGTTTCTGGTCCCTTGCTTGACTTTATTGCCAAGTAAATCTCTCCTCCATGTTTCACAAGCAATGTGTAACTTAATCTTTCTCTGAGTAGGCAGTTACTTCACAGGAAGAAATGAAGTCAGTCATGCCCATTGCTGAATCTAATTTTACTATAATTTAGAGGGAAGAACCCTTTCCTGAGTAGAATTCATTCTGTAATTGCCTGTTTGAGGATTTCTTTTGCTTCCTTCCAAAGGATCTGTCAGAAAATGTTGTCAGTGACAGGCCTGCAGCCTGCTTGGCAACTGCAAAACTTCTGCCTTACCTTGTTTTTTGTCATCCTTTGGTGGTTCCTTTCAAGAAAGCAGAGCATGGCAGCCATTAAGGATGGGCTAGATGCAGGCTGAAATTGTTCCTGTTAGGGAATGGAAACATTTTATGGCCCATCATGGTGTCAAGCTGTCTATAGCTAGGTCTGTCTGAACAAGCTCACCACAACTACCTGGATGAGATCCTGAATGCAAAAAAAAAAAACCCACAACAACATTCAGGTTTCCTCCACTGACTTCTCAGATCTTTTCTATTCTCTTAATAGAATCATAGAATCATAGAATAGTTTGGGTTGGAAGGGACCTCAAAGATCATCGATTTCCAACCCCCCTGCCATAGGCAGGGACACCTCCCACTACATCAGGCTGCTCAGTGTCTTGTCCAGCCTGGTCTTGAACACCTCCAGAGAGGGGGTATCCACAGCCTCTCTGGGCAACCTCTTCCAGTGTTTCACCACCCTC
>VZTY01016588.1:2500-10768 GCA_013400935.1 Turnix velox | reverse complement strand
CGCCAGCAAGAACGAGGAGGACGAGGGGTGAGCGGCGCGGGCGCTTTTGTCTCTGCCGCAGAGGCCTCCTCAGGCCGGGCCGGGCCCGACGCGGCCACTTCCGCCGCCCTTTTTGTTTACTTGGCGCCGCCGCGACGTCACGTACCGGGCCTGGGCGGCGGGGGCGGGCCTCCGGCGGGGCTGCGTTTGCGGGGGAGCTGCGTCCTGTGACGGCGGGGGAGGAGCAGGGCAGGCTCCTGCAGACCTGCATTGGAGCCCCTTTTCGGGAGGAGTGCAGGGCTGAAGGGGGCCTGGCGTGCTTCTGGGAAGCGCTACCGGTTGGTAGCGGGAAGCGTTACCGTGCTCTGGTTCAAAATTATGGGGGGAAACGCTGTCACGCAGTTCCATACTGTGGGGGAAATGTCACGCGTCTGACAGCCCCATCCCGTGGCTGAGTTGTGCATTTGATGTGATTGATGGCTGTCAGACTTCGAGCTTTTCTTGTTGTTTTGCTCCTTCTTTCCTCTTTTCCTTTTTTTTAACTTATTTTTCTTTCCTTTTTCCCCCTTTTTTCTTTCTTCCTTTTCTTTTTTCCATTTCCTTTTTTCCCCCTTTCATTTTTTTTCCTTTCCTATTTTTTTCTCTTTCCCTCTTACTTTTGTGGATGGCTTTTTGTGAGAATTAGCCCAGTGGGTAGTGTTAAAGGTTGCAAACTCTCAATAGTGCCAGATTCTCCGGTTGCAATGGCCTGGTCTTACCCCGTGTTGTGACAATAAAATGTCAGTTGCTTATTGGTGATGATGCCAGAAAAGAAGCCTCACTATTTCAACGACTGTGAAGCGGGGATTCCTTATAGCAGCACTGGATGTGCAGGGAAATGCTGCATCCTTATGCGCATGCCAGGAAAAAGAGTTTTCAAAATTTATACACTCCTTAACATTCATACATCATCACAGAATTCACTATCTTATTTATGAATTTTCATTAGTTCAGTCTCAAGTCTTCTCCTTTTGAAGCATGCCTGCTGTCTTTTGGTGGGGGTGCATGCTCACCACTTTCGGGTAATGGTCTTTGAGGGTCTTTCTGATGAAGCACATAGTCTTCCTCAGCCTGAGCTTTTGATCTCACAGGGAAAGCAGCCTCAATCTGGTTCAAGCTGACTTCAAAGTCTCCTTTACACTTTCCATGCTGACTGGCTAGGTTTGCTGTTTCCTTGTTCTTCAAAAATGAGGCTCGGGGACTTAGCCAAGCAGTATTTATGTAGCAGTTGCACTAATGTCTGAGAACATAGAATCATAGAATAGTTTGGGTTGGAAGGGACCTTAAAGATTTTCTAGTTCCCAAACCCCCTGCCATAGGTAGGGACACCTCCCACTAGATCAGGTTGCTCAGTGCCTTCAGCACCTGACTTCCTCGTTGTTCCCCCCACCCCCTCAGAGCCTAGCTGTTTCAATTCCCTGTCTCGATGAGAGGCATGAGGCATCTTGGCTTTTTTATCCTTGAATCATTCCTGATGTTATGCAAGCAAGATCACTTTAGGTGGAGGCAGCTTTTAATCTTCCTAAGGGTTTCTGCCTGATTCATTGCATGGGACCGTCTCTCTTTGATACAGCAAGTGAAGTTCACTTAGAATAAAGACAGAGGACAGGCTGTTGCTGCGTTTTGTCTCCTGTCAGGCCAATGAGAAGCTCAAGCTTCAGAGCTGTTTTTAATCAAGGCAGAAAATAAATTCAATAAAAGAACACGAGCTACTGTGTCCTGTGGAGAACTGCTGCAAAACTTTGCTGAGCATCATCTTCCTTTTGTAATAACTTGGAATGCTGCAAGCAGGGAACTTTTTGAGTGTTTTGCTATGTCTAGTGAAAACTTAGTATGTTTTTATTGCTTCTCACTGCTCTCGGTGGCTTTTATGTACCTTTGCAATTTGCCTATTTGCTTTTACTCTATGTTCATGAATACACATCGAAGAAAGTCTGTTTTCTTTTGAATCAACTCAGCCTAGAAGTTGTTGCTGAGTAGGGCAGTGATTATGTATAGCATATACATCGACTTGTACTTTAGTTCAGTGGGTTTTTTTGACTTGTAAGTTCTTATGGGTAATGCTATACGCTAGTCAGAGCATTTTGGGAGCTCTCTTGGTAGTAGAGGAAAACCAGCACATCTTTGCTTTGGTAGCAGCTTGATGTGGGTGCTTTGGTGTTTCCTTTGCATTAGGAATTAGAGACAGTGTCTTCAGGAGAATACAGTGCAGGTGTTGTGGTTCTTGGATCAGAGCTGTAGATTTGAGAAACCCACTGTTTGGCAGCTGTCAGGCCATTTTCTGGCTACCCTGTTGGAGGAAGGTCACTAGTCATAGTGATGTCTGTGCTCCATTTAGCAAAGTGTGAAATTTGAAAGCTTTCCCAGTACACTTCTGATAAAAATCAGTTTGGAAAACTCTCTCATGCTTCCTGTGACTTAAACCAGCAAAACTGTACTTTGGAAAATGTAGATAAGCTTTTGACACTGCACTTCCAATGCTGTACTCTCCTTTGTGTCGTAGCCTTGATGTGACCACAGTTTTGTGGTGGAACAGTGGTTTCTCAGCTTCTGTAGTGGTTAGCTAGAGCATTTTGCTGCTCTGCAGCTGGTCTTTCAGATGGGAAGTAATCCTTTAGAGGGTTTCTGTTTCAAACTTGTGTTCTTGGTGTGTCATGTCCTTGGTGATACAGAGCAGGGGTTCTGTACTTTAAATGCTGACTGTTTTGATAACTATGAAAGGAGAATGAGATGTAATAAACATAAACCATACTTTTATGTTATTGGTTGTTGATAACTAAATCAGATGTTTTATATATCATGTACTGAGTGTGTGTTTGGTAGTAACTGTGGCCCCCCATGTGTCAGGAATACAGTGCTTTATGTGTTCTGTTGTGCTGCTTAACAAAAACAACCACTAAACAAACAAAAATAAACATAATGGTGGACAGATGGATGAATGGATGGAAAGAATCCTTTTGACTTTACTGTGTATTGCTGTGAGGCTGCTGGCTTAACAGGGTGGACCTGGTTATTTCTGTGTTGGTCTTAAAGAAATTAAGATGTCACAGTATGGAGGGCTTCTGAAACTAGTGGGAAATGAGTAAAGGAATGGGGAATCTGTAGTCCTGATACAGACTTCAGGTCTCTTTATAGAAACATCTGGATCTCCTGAATCCTCACATCAGTATGGAGTTTGAATATATTTGTCAGAAGCTGAATGCTGTTGTTAATTGTCTAATAATTCAGCAGAGTTAGTTCTCATGGGCAGCTTTTTGAGAGAATTTGGCTCATGAAAGCACAATGCTCGTGCTCAATTGGCAGGAAGACTTGTATTTTCTGGAAACTGGAGGAGTCAAAAACTTGATACAGCATTTTCCACGTTTTCTGATAACTCTGGATGTGATTGTGGCATAAGTGGCTACAGTGAAAATGGATGCAGCTTTGTAGAAAAAATTTTATAATCCTAATGGATTCTTTTTGTTTACCAGTACTAGAAGAGGGAATCTCAAATCCTCTTTTAAATGGATGCATAAGCTTAATGTGTAATGACTAGCACTTACTATGTGCATACTGTCTTGGGTTTTAGTTGGTGCAAATTACAAAGTATTTCCTCTTGAGACATAGAAGTTGTTGATTTGTATTTTTACTTTTTAAGCTTTTTTTATGGCTTACTATTGTGAAGATGGAGAATATCATTGGAAAGATGTTCTTGTGATTGTGTTGGATTATGCCAGGTGTCTATGTTGTGATTTTCAGAGGAAAGGTAAATTTTGACCATGAAGTGCTTTGATTTTTTTTTTTTCACTCCTTTCTAAGGAAGGGGACCTGAACAAACTAACTTGACTTTAGTTGACTAATACCAATCCAAATTAGAGCATAAATTATTCTGTTTTAATCTATTCTACCTGTGCTTGTTTCATAAACATCTGTGCAGAGGCCCTGCAAGTAACTAAATGGTATCAAACCCCTGGTGGGTTTGCAAAGATGTGAGATATGTTTTTGTGACTCTTTGTAGTTTCTTGGGATAGCAGAGAAAGCTACTGCAATGGAAGGTGGTGCTTAACTCTTGTGTCCATGTGAGTTTTTACCATGGTGATAAGAGCAAGTTGCTGATAAATTTTTGCCATTCCTTATATTAGGCAACTGAGCTCAGTAGAGAATTTTGGGTAAGGCACATTAACAGATTAACCATCTTGTCTTAACAGGAAAATGTTTATTGGTGGCCTTAGCTGGGACACTACAAAGAAAGACCTGAAGGACTATTTCTCTAAATTTGGTGAAGTTGTAGACTGCACCCTGAAATTAGACCCCATCACCGGGCGATCAAGAGGCTTCGGCTTTGTACTCTTCAAAGAATCAGAGAGTGTAGATAAGGTAGTATTCATGTCATGAAATATTATACTCAAAGATTCACTCAGATGGTTGTATGCCTGGTGGTTTGTATGTGATCTCTTAAAGCTAAGTCTGCCATACAATATACTTAATATGCTCATTGAAATGGGGTTTTTATACTTAATATGCTCGTGGAAATGTTTTGGGGTTTTTTTCCTGAAATTTTCTTGCTCGTGATGCAGTGGCCAGCACCAGTACTGGTTCTCAAAGTGTGGTTGTACTGCAAGCCACTGGACTTGAGATCTTTAAAAAACATTGTATTAAATGTCTGCTGCCTACTAAGTGAAAGCAGAGATTTAGAAAGAACTTAAAACCTTTGTGTTCCCGAGCTGCACTGTGAACCTATAGAGCAGAGCGGTGGCTTTTCACAGAGCTGGGACTTAGCCAAGCAAAGATGAGCTCTTGATTTTTAAGTGTTGTTGACACAGCAGACTGAAAAGTTTTTACCTTCGTTGACCTTTGCCAGTATCTAAAGTACAAATTCTTAACTTCACAAGGTTTGGGGATGTGATTGTTGAGTTCTTTCTGAAAAATGTTACACATGCTTGCTTCCCTTGAGTGATACATGACCAGCTGACTCATGAAAGTCTTTGTCAGAACAGTCAGTGACAGCAGATACTGATCAAAATATGAAACTGAATGATTTTGTGCAACAAATTATTGCTGTCAGAGCATTGCAAAGGAAGCAATTAACAAAACCTAAGTGGGAAAGTAACTGGGCCTTGCTTGAAACATCTGTGAAGCATTTAGCTTGAATGATAAATGAGATTGTGTTTTCATTTTCTACAGGTCATGGACCAGAAGGAACACAAGCTGAATGGAAAAGTCATTGATCCAAAAAGGGCTAAAGCCATGAAAACAAAAGAACCTGTTAAAAAGATTTTTGTTGGGGGCTTATCTCCAGACACGCCCGAGGAAAAAATAAGGGAATATTTTGGAGCTTTTGGTGAGGTACGTGATGAAATAAAGTGTTTGTGTTTGTAGAACTTGCTCTGTCTTCACAAACTGAGTAAAAAACAGTAGCCCCCAAATGCTACTTACAAACTTTTCATGTCTTTATTAGTTAAAGAGATACGACGATTGGTGTAAGAAGGGGCTGACCTCCATGATCAATATGATCTGCCAGAAATCCGTTTATTCTGAGCATGAGACAAGCTTATATACAGTGATGATTAATTATCAATGCTACTAACATACTGATTGGTTACGGTTACATTCTTGCATTAATGTCAGACCCTCCTCTTAGAGTTCTTCTGCCAACACACAAGGCCGTTGTTTACCTTGTCCATCCTTGACTCCTACTTAGTTCCCATCGCATAGAGGACTCTTTCCCAAAACAATGGATTCACAAACAAGCTCCAAGGCCTCAGGTGGCTTGATAGGATTTTTCCAGGCCTGAGCTGAGCAGCTGTTAACCCCCCATGGCCTGTGCCCACACTGCAACAATTAGTCAGAATTTTAATGATAGGTGTATTAAGTACAGGTTTTGAGTTGCATAAAGTGGTTTAATGGAAGGAGAATGGAAATGCTTGAGAGAGTCCAGCACAGTGCCATGAAGATGATTAGGGGATTGGAGCATCTCCCTTCTGAGCAAAGGCTGAGGAAGCTGGGTCTCTAGCTTGGAGAAGACTGGGGGGATGACCTTAGTCATAGTTATAAATATGTAAAGGGTGAGTGTGAGGAGGATGGAACCAGGCTCTTCTCAGTGACCTCCAATGATAGGACATTGATGTTTTCTAGTGCTGTAAAGCCCTACAAAGGTGGTCCATTATCATATTCGAGTTCAGTAGTTACAGCTGGTAAATAGTGAGCTGTTGGAAATATTAAGTGGCATGAATGTTAGGCTAAAAGACAAAAATCATTCTCTTCTACCAGGTGGAATCGATAGAGCTACCTATGGATAACAAGACAAACAAGAGGCGTGGATTTTGCTTTATTACTTTCAAGGAGGAGGAACCAGTGAAGAAAATAATGGAAAAGAAATACCACAATGTTGGACTTAGTAAAGTAAGTGGAGTTTTTCGTAGCAAAACTGAACAGGGTAAGAGTCTGAAAAGAAGTGTTATTTCTCACATGTAGGCATTAAGCTTATGTAGCATTTAAGTAGGGGCTGGGAATAGGCAATTATAGTCTTCTGAACTGAAGGGGTTTTCCAGTGAGGTTTTGTGCTGTACAAAAGGGGCTGGGCTGCAGCATATTTATTTATGGTGAAGCTCACACATTCTCCAGCTGTCTGTTCAGGGTTCTGTGTCTCTTATCAGGCTGCATCATGTTTTCCTGTAGCTGGATTTTTTGTGTTGAATATGGAAATACATGGTTGTTTTAAGCAAAATGTTGGTTTATCTTCAATCTGCAGTCAAATGGAAAATTAGGCACTCCTGCTGGAATTTAATGCTCATTTCCAAAACCTTGAAATTCAACAAAACCTCAAATTGCAAATAGCCTCTTCTTTCTTGGATTTATAAGTAATGAAAGTTTCAGAACAGGACTGAGGAAAATGTTGGCTGTACTTTTGTGACTCAGAAGGAAGAATTCTTTTCAGAATTGGTTCTAAGTGTCAGAAAATTAAGAAACTTGGAATGTTTTTAGAATGCCAGTATCTTCAAGCTCTTTTAAAGTTGGGAGAGTGCAAGCTATCTATCCAGTTCTTTTAAGGAGAGAACTAGGTGACCAAATCCCATTTTCTGCTTAGTGTTCTGTAAATCTGAAAATGGTTTGTGAGGGATTGTCTTTGCTAATTGGATTTGACTTGAACTTTCCAGTGTGAAATAAAAGTAGCCATGTCAAAGGAGCAGTACCAGCAGCAGCAGCAGTGGGGGAGTCGAGGAGGATTTGTGGGAAGGGCTCGAGGAAGAGGTGGAGGTAAGTTTGCACTGCTGTGTGTTTTTAAGCCCAGGAGGTCACGTGAATAAAAGCAGCTCTTAATTTTGGCATCTTGTGTTGCAGGCCCCAGTCAAAACTGGAACCAGGGATACAGCAACTACTGGAATCAAGGGTATGGAAACTATGGCTACAACAGCCAAGGGTATGGAGGTTATGGAGGATATGACTACACTGGTTACAACAACTACTATGGATATGGTGACTATAGCAGTAAGTACTGAACTTTTAGAAATAAAAGTCTTTATTTGCATAAGCAAATTGCTGCTACAGATAGAAAAGATAACGAATGGCTTTAGAGCATAGGGGTTTAGGCTTTCAGTGGATTTAGCAGCATTATGAGTATCATTCTTGGTTCCAGACACTTCCCTGTCCCCACTTCTGTTGAACTGTATCAAGTATAGTCGGACACTGGTTATTGTAGTGGGGCTGTGGCAGTGCTGGAAAGCCATGGGAATCACAGAATATCAGGGATTGGAAGGGACCTAAAGTGATCATCAATCCCCCTGCTGAAGCAGGAACACCTAGACCAGATCCCACAGGAAGGAGTCCAGGTGGGGTTTGAATGTCTCCAAAGAAGGAGACCCCACACCCTCTCTGAGCAGCCTGACAAAGGTTTTTCTCTTATTTCTGTGGGACTGCTTGTGTTTGTTGCAGCTTGTACCTGCTGCCGTAAGATCTCTCTAAGTCCCTAAGTCAAGGTGGCAAAGCAGAAGCCCAGAGAGGTTGTGGATGTTCCCTCCCAGTTTTAGGAGCACCCAGACCAGGTCACACTGTGTCATCTCCTCTAGCCAGGAGGGAAATTGCTTGTGGGCATCCTTAGTTTTACAGCACTGGTAGGTATGGGTGAGGGAGGGAGAGAGGGCTTCTACCTCAGTTGTGTTATAAACCGGCTTTGTAGGCTGTGTTCCTGAAGTGGTTGTCTTGCCCCATACCAGAATGGAAGCTTGAGGACTGCAGTGACCATACAGTAAACAGTTGATCTTAAACAGTTGA
>VZTY01016584.1:0-19974 GCA_013400935.1 Turnix velox | reverse complement strand
ATTCTATGATTCTACGCTCTCCCTGCTTCCAGCACAATTTATCTTTAGGTTTTTTTTAACACAACGTTGATCATATTTCAAATGAGACACTGATGGCTTTTAGCTAAGGGTTTGTTTCTTTTATGCTGTGAGACAAAAGGCTTTGCATTTAAAATCCATATGCACTTCATAATGAAGCTGATGGCAAAGATCAGCCAAACCCTTCAAGTGATTCATTTGGATCTTGGGAAAAAAAAAAAAAAAAGAGTGATGTGTAAGTAGAAGGATAGGCACAGAGATAAGATGAGGAACAGGCACTGATAAGACACATTCAGCTTCATTAGGATTGTTTTGTGCAAGGATCAACTTAATACTTGGCAGATTCTCACACCAGAGTTACAAGGGGGTGAAAAATACTGTAATTTCACCTTCATAGTAATGCAAGGCTAAAATCTGCAATTCATTATCTATAATAATAATAATAATAGTCTGTTTAAATAGGTTTTATATAGAGTCATAGAATGGTTTGGGTTGGAAGGGATCTTCAAGATCACCTAGTTCCAACGCCCCTGCCATGAGCAGGGACACCTCCCATTAGACCAGGTTGCTCATATAGGTTTAAATAGATTTTTTTTTATATGCTAGAATGGTTTGGATTAGAAGGGACCTTAAAGATCATGTAATTCCAAACCCCCTGCCATGGGCAGGGACAGCTGGAGTGGTTCTAGCCGAGTTTTTATGGCACACTCACACCACCTTCATGCTGAAATCTGATTTCTTTGCTGCAGCTTTGCCTGCACTTGAGCTGTAATTCCCTTTTTCAGAGCCAAATAGATCAAGAATCACTTTCTTCCCAGTTTCTCAGTAAAGTCTTAAATATTGAGAGCTTACAGATTCTGAATCTTGTGTGAACCCCCCTCTCTGGAGGTGTTTAAGGCACTGAGCAACCTGACCTAGTGAGAGGTGTCCCTATAGCAAGGGGGGTTGGAACTAGATGACTTTTAAGGTCCCTCCCAACCCAAACTATTCTATGATTAATTACATAGAATTTTGACTCAGTTCAGACAGACATCCCAATAATCACAGAATGATTTGTGTTGGAAGGGACCTTCAAGATCATCTAGTTCCAACCAGATGGGCAAGGACACCTCCCACTACACCAGGTTGCTCAATGCCTCATCCAGTCTGGCCTTAAACACCTCCAAGGATGGAGGGGGCATCCACAGCCTCTCTGGGAAACTTCTTCCACCACCCCCACACTAAATACTACTGCAAGAATTTCTGCCTGACCATTTAGGTTTGATTCCAAAGATCACCACCAACACAATGAATTGTCCATGCTCTACTTTATGTTATTAATAGAAATTCTGAAGAGTAGTAGAGATTTCCATCCCTCAGGTACCCAGGAAGGTGGATTTCAGCAGCAGGTTCCCAAGCAGGAGGACAGGAGGTGACTTACCTCCACTTTGAGGAGGGCACAGCCTTTTAGGAACTCTTGGATGTTCCCGATGCAATCAGCTTCATTTTTAGGCTCCGGGCAATACTAAAGAAAGAAAAATCCCAGAGAGATGACGGTGCCTGTCTGTTCCCAGGGCCTGTCTGAGAGCACTGACATGTGCATCTCAGCCCCAATTGGGGAAGCGAGTGGTGGGGGCGGGTGGTGGGGGTGGCAGCAAGCTGTCGGAGCTGGAAGAACCAGGCAGGGGAGGAAGTGATGAACCCACCACCATGGCCAGCATCTTCTCCTCAATGCCAGCACACCACAGTGTCCCTGTGGACACCCCTGAGCTTTAAGAACACACAGCCCCAAAATCATCACAAAGAAAGAGCTGGTGAAAAGTGGTTTGTCCTTGTTCTGCAAGAACCTGTTTGGTTTTGTTTAATTCAAATCTCTCTGTGGGGCCATTTCCTCTCTCTTTGGACTCCTTCCCTTTTTCAGTCCCACTTACTTATCACACTTTTGGGCTGAGCAACCACCTCATAAAACTGATAGCAGCACAACTTGAATGTTTTTAATACCAACACATTGGGTGTAAGCACAGATATAAGGTTTACCACTTATTCCTAACCTTATCTGCATCACTCCACTGCATTCCCTGACTATAAAAAGAACTAAAAAAGCAAGAGTTCTGGAAGAATGAATGTATTCACAGTGGTAATTAATGTTATTTACATAAACACAGACAAACTGCACAGCCTTCTATTCAAAACTGAGGTGCTTCCATCTCTGGTAGGCCTGGTATTTCCTGCCACTGAGAGAACAACTGGTCCCAAAGCAACCTTTTGGGGTTTTTCTGCATGTAGAGGCAGAATTAAATAACTAAAGTTGCAATTGTACTGTGCCCTCAATTAGATACAACTACTAACTGGAACTAAAAAGCAACTTGCTCATCAAACTAAGCAAAGAAAAACCACCAAACCTCTAAAATTAATTACCTTCTCTGCAGCTCCCGGCAGAAGGCGGTTGATGAGTTTACAAAGCACGGTTCCATCTCTCAGAGAAGTTTTCAGGAACTCCTCAGGGTCATCTACAACTTTCTTGGGGGAGTTCAAAACTCCTAATGAAATCAGCCACGTTACAGTTTGCTCTTGGGGATTCATGGCGGTGAGTGGTGCTGGAGGCACTGCCGGCTGCAGCCGCTCGGCTCAACCCACATCCGCGATTGCCTCTTCCTGCTGCTCAGCCCCACTGCAAAACTTCCCCCCTCCTACTTTGCTCAGCACAGAAACTCACCAAAATCTTAAGAAACAGAAGTTCTGTTATTCTAAGGGAAGGAATTTTTTAATAAAAAAGGTTTTATCACTCTAAAAATTCAGACAGCAAAATATCTTTAACTACATACTGGACTGGATGATCTCTTGAATCCCATTCCAATCCCTGACATTCTGTGATTCTGTAATTTCACCATTACTGAAAATAAAAATACTTTCTGTAGATACNGTAAATAACTTTTCTTCTATCTGGCCTGAATTTCCCCTCTTCCAATTTATAACCATTCTTTCTAGTCCTTCCATCACATCTCTTATTAAGAAGTCCTACTCCTAATGATCTTTAAGGTCCCTTCCAACCCAAACCATTCCATGATTCTATTTTACAATTTTTCCGAAGCTGAGAAAGACACTGATTCCTTCCCTTGTCCTACAGAATGTTCCTTCCCATCAGCTCTACAGGATCCACCACAGGAAGACAGATTATTATCAGTTATTCATCTTATTCTGGGATAGCACTGTCCACCTCACTCACATTAATTAAGGTGAGTCCAGTCATCTCTTATCCTAATTGTCCTTTGAGCAGAACTGATGGACAACAAAGCACTTTTCTCAGCTGATAGAATCACAGAATGGTTTGGGTTGGAAGGGACCTTCAAGATCATCTAGTTCCAACGCCCCTGCCCTGGGCAGCAACACCTCCCACTGATGCCCAATTAAGTAGAGCATCACAGACTGAAGGAGTAAAATTGAACAAATTACCCCAGAGAGAAGGATTTCCCAGTGACAATATCCTGAGAAAATTCCTAACAGCCTGGCAGTTGAAGCAACTGTTTCCAACACATTTGTGCTCTCAAATTGCTTTGGCTACTTGCAAGGAGGGGAGAAACAGGACAGCAAAAGGGTAGGTTACACACAATAAATACACAGTGTTGCCTCTGCTTTCCACCAGAAGACATCAGAACTGCCCTTGAAGGATTTTAGACTTCTGACCTTAAGGAGGATGCAGAGCCCAGTTCCAGTTCCCCAACTGGGTGAGACATGGCCACAGCCAGTGTGAAAGAAAAAGCTGCTGAAACCAACTCCCAAACCTCACTGCCACCTGGTGAAGTACAACTGTATGTGCTAAACATTTCGAATTTATGACTAATTACAGGAACTCTAATTTGTTGGTTTTTTTTTTTTTCTTTCCAGTTCTTAGAAACACAACTGTGCCACAGAGGTTGTGCCCAGAGGGTGCAGAGTTTTAGGCAGGTTTTCAATCTGTTTTGACAACAGCTCACATATTTGCATTAGATTTTAGTTCAGATGATCTGGTTTAGCCCAAACAGCAGTATTCAGACTGGATGGTTCTGCTTAAAACACTCTCTTTATCTTCCAGCATATTAATTCCTTCTTCCACACAGTGACACACTGACACCACCTTGTGACAATACACCTCATGCAGTACCAACAATCTTTTCTACCAAGTTAAGTGTTGCTAAAAACAAAAAACCCACAACGTTTTTGTTGAACTGAAAATTTATTTTCTCTGGGAATATTGCAGCTCTACCACCTGGGACTCACTCCTAGAACCCCCAGTCCATAACTGAAATTTGAAGTTAGATTCTTACCCCAAACATGGTTTGAAACCCTTTTTCTTCTGTAGCTACTTATTATAAACTGAGAGCTAGTGGTTGAAGTGAGATCAGTTTACGTCTACCACAGAGGACACCAATGTAAACTTTATTAGATATGACTGTTTGCAGTCAATCTGAAGTTTTCCACATGAAATACTGGTGCCCAAGGACTTGTCTACATTGGCCTATCAACATACATAAGCCAAAAATGCATCAAGACCAAGACAAAACTTTGGAGAAAAGGTCTGGTGCAAATGATGCTGAGGTGTCTGGAGTTTTGCATAAAACTAGTACATACAAGAACTCTATAAATATTCTGAGGATTAATCACTAGTATCACCTCAGTACATCAACAGGTCCTTCCTCTCTTCCAGAAGGCCTGGCAATTCTAAAACTATTGATAAAAAAATCCCCAGGATTTCTTGGTAAAGAAAGATTTGTGACAACTTAATGCTCTGTATTTTAGAGGATTAAAACTCACTTTATAACTTGCTCTTTTTTTTGCAGCATTAGGAGAAACCATTCTCTGTAAAAAGCAATCACAATGTTTTCCTCCTCTACTGATGCACTCAAAATATGACTCACTCTTGCCTCTTGGAAGATGGTACCTATGGCAGAGAGGAAGATTTCCTCCTGAGATTTCTAGACTCAAGAGATTTGTAGTTCTACTTTCAAAGGCCATTTCCTGGATGGTAACACAACCCCCTCTTTAACAAATAGTAGGTAACAGCAAACTCCAAAACCAAGCTTTATCAGTTGCAGGTTGTTGTCCTTTGGTTTTCCACCACATTTCCACTGCTGCACTGCTGCCTTTGCCACAGGAACTGAAAAAATTAAAAACAAGTCAGCATACTTCCACAAAAAAAAGTCATCTTTGATAAGTTCCATATATACTTCATGCATACATTCCATTTGTCCCAACAGTATAGAAACAGATCAATAGCTGAGTACAATAACCAAAACAACATATTAATGCAAATATCTTTTAAGATGCTGTCTTCAGAGCAAGTACTAAGTAAAGCCTCTCTAATTCCTGTTCACACACACCTCCAAACTCTTCCTTGCAACAAAATCCCTCTCCATCTCAACATGGCACATATGAACCCTGTTACAACTGGTGCTGAACTGTATTATAAACTATGTATTAAATAAAACTTGTGACCAAGAAGAGCTATATCCGTATTTTATTAGATAAAATGTGCCTTTAATATCTTCATTAACTACAACAAGGCCCATTATCATGAGTAAATGGCAAACATACACCTCAAAGAGTACTTAAAATTTTTCCAGAACAGAGCAGCTATTTTTTTACTTGCCAGGAGTAACCATCAGCCAACACAGAGAAATGAAGCTAATGTGGCAAACACAAAAACTTGGAAAACATTCTAAAATTCTGATACAACCTATATGATGGTTTAGCAAAACCTTTAAAGTCACCTCCTGAAGTCATTATTCTGACATAATTCTATTTATTGGAGGATTCATCAACTCCATCAGCCTCAAACTGCAGATTAAAAAACTACTCCTGCCATTTTTTTCAGGTTGCTGGAAGATTAAGGGAAGACAGCTGACTTGCAGATGTATTTTCTGAACCCCCTTTGGTGCCATGTTGGTGATTTTTGAGTAAGAAGAGATGTCTGAATGAAAAAAGGCTATTTTTTTTCTTTAAAAAACACCTACAGTTCAAACAGTGCCTTATCCAAGACTGTGATTAAATTATTTCAACAGTCATGCTTAAGAAAAACATGAAGCAGAGAAAAACAGTTGATAGCTTTTAATTTAATTAACTATATTCACGTATGACTCAGAACATGATGTTTTGTACTCAATCTGCATTACAATTCAGTACCTTGAATCAAAAGTTTATGTTTCTGTTCCTTTTTTACCAAGGTAACTGTAGCAATTTATCAGGAGTATTTACAAGCTATTACTGGGCTTCTTGACAAAAGCACTGCACTGAGGTTCTGTTGCTGTTCTCTGGAGAGAGAAACTGTAAATCAACTGAGATTACAAACACCCAAGAGCACAACAGAACCTGTCCTTCACATAAAATGTAACTCCCCTGAAAAGATGAAAAACAATTTACAACTACAGCTTTTTATTTTCATTCTTTCAAAGCTGGTTCTTAAAAGCAGTACTTGAAACTAATGGGAAAACATGTTCTTACATTTACAGAGTACTTTGGAAACGAATCAAACTAATAAAAATTACATCAGTTGTATGCACAGTCCTTACACATAAACACTTCCCCTGGGTGAGGGATTTACCCTTCATATAGATCACACTTTAACAGATTTTACACATTAGGAGTTAATTCATTTTATTAAAAGGAACTCCAATTATTTAGTATAAGTTTTCCAAAAAGTTATACTAGCATGACAGACCCTACCACTTTATTTCCTGATGAGTTATGAGAATAGAATCATAGAATGGTTTGGGTTGGAAGGAACCTTAAAGATCATCTAGTTCCAACCCCCTGCCACAGGCAAGGACACCGCCCACTACATCAGGGTGCTCAATGCATCATCCAGCCTGGCCTTGAACACCTTCAGGATTAAGGGGGCATCCACACTCTAAGAAAAAAGCCATGAAAATAGAAGAGCCAGTCCCTCTTCCACATTGAGTGTGAGGACAGTTGCTCCTTTACCTACTTGAAAAAATATTTCAATAGACTTTTAAGTCATGACACACAGCTTGACCTTTGATGTTTCAAACCATCCCAGAGATGCCTGTGAGTCTGCAATTTAATCCAAGGATTTCTGCAGAGATGAATTACTCATCAGACTAAGTACAATCACTAAACTGCATGTGGCAAATGTTTAACAAGAATGATTAAACATCTGTACTCATATTTATTATCAGATTTTTAGAGTTTGGTCTTATGAATATTCTTTGGCTTAGTACTCTAGAGAGTGTGCCTTAAAGCACACCTCTAACTCTAGCCAAATTGTATTAATTTCTGCAGATGGGAAGTGTTCCTCAGTCATTCCTAACTTGGAGGACTCAAAAAGCATATTTAAACCTCCAAAAGTTGAAAATACTTATATAGTATATAAATATAATCCCAATCTTTAAACAGAACCACCAGTAATCTCCCTTCCAGCTATAACACTAGTATATTATTTACCTCATGCATTGGAACAGGTACCACTCATCTCTGCCACCAACCCAGATGAACCAGCATTGCTTCAGTGTTATCTTCTAGAAGTTATCCTCCTGTAATCAAGACAAGACACAACAAATTGAGAAAAGTACATTTTACAGTCCACACTGCTTCCCGCATGCCCCCCATTTATAAAAAAAAAGAAGAAAGAAAAACAAAAGAAGTCACAAGCTTGGGTTTGCAGATTATTCTGTTGCAAGTTTTACTACTTCTAAGTGGTGGAAGATTCACTGGCTTGGAATGGACTGGAATGGTTTAGTGACAGGTTGCATGGCTTATGGATTCTCATTCCTTGTCAATGGTGCACTGCCACATCAAATCCATAAGTTGAACGACAGAATCTACTGAGGACTAAAAAGTAGTAAGAAAAAAAGCTTTTGGGATTGTGATTATGGTTTGGTTTTGTTTTTTTTTTTTTAGTTGGAGGTCTTCATGTCTATTATATTCAAGAGCATCTTTTGAACTTCATGGCTTTACCCGAGTCATGAAAAAAACAACTTGCCACAGGTTCTGCCACACATACCAGATATCCCTGTAAATGCTGTGTCAAACTAAACAGTCAGGCATCCAACTAAACGTCAAGTTTGCAATGGCTTGCTTCAAACTCCCAATTGTCGAGCTGGTATTTGCTAATTGAAACCAATTGCTGATTTCACAAGGCTTTAATTTGATATTAAAACATAAGATATGCAGCTTTTTTTTAAGCATCTTCCCTGGAAGATGCTGGGTACAAAATACCCCCTCCCAACTCTACTTTCTGTCTACAGCGAGCTGCATTCATCTTAAGTTTCAAAATTGGTGCTTTTATCCAAGAAGAAATGTTGAATTTGGTGAACTTCTAATGCACTGGAGCATTTTTTTATTTTTTAAAATATCTAGACAGCACTTCCATTGCCATGACGTGCAGCTTGTCTTACTGTACTAGCAGAAGGTAACTTGGTTCAATTTTGACTTAGACTGAAAAACCAGTTTGCTTTGCTTACCATCTTTGCTGTTTCACAGGCATTTGATGCTTTAAATCAGCTGAAAGATTCACTTGTTTTTAGGAAGCCATAAGCCTTTGAGAAGTTGGAGAGAAAGACGACTTTGCTTATCTTATTTTCTCCTTTGGAATCAAAGATGTTCCTTTAAAAGTGAAACACTACAGAGTTGCAAAAATTTGAAACAGTATGAGTAAGCATGGTTTTGCAGCTTCTTTGATGGAACTGGTCAAATTTTTTTTTTATTTTTACAGTATTCTGTAGCTGACTTTACATGTACATGATTTATTTGGAGGGGAGATCTTTTCAAAGCTCCCCATTTAATCATGAGGAAGGCAGAAAATAGTATTATCCACTTGCTTTTTTTTTTTTTCAGGTTAAGTGAATGATATCCTCTATTTTTTTTTTCTTTACACAAGGATCAGAAGACATTTTGTACTTGAAACACTGCGACTTCAAATTCTAGCCAGAACTGAACTCTGTGGAATATCCCCACCACCCTCCAAATCACAAGCAATATTCTGTTTTAAGAATGAGATGCTGAACCTGTAGAACAATTCATCTCCACGTCAGATGGTTGGATGTTGTGTGGAAGGATCTTAAAAAACTGCTTGTTCCATTCATGAGGAAAATCAGATGGGAAGTGTGGCATTTCAGGGAAACTTTACTTTGAAAATTACAACACTAGTACACAGCTCAAGTTTTATACATTTAACATCTGCTTTTTGAAAGAAATGTTAACAATTTGTAACGAAATTAAACATTGGTTTAACTTTTCCTCACAAAAGCATAAAACTCAGGGGTGGGGGAAAAAAAAAAAAACTTAACAGGCAACAATAAAAAAAGGTAAAAACAACTTTTCCTTTAAGTAGTCCTCTGGTAGTAAAGATAGAACAGCTTCCACTTTGCTTTTTTTTTTTTTTTCTCCTGGGGGGTGGGGGGAAGAAGTAATGTCTTGGTCCAAAAGTTTAAGAATGTTTTTTAGTATCTGCTTCTGCCTCCACCTCTATCAGATCTGCTTCCACCACGGCCACCACCTCTGGGTGCCCCACGGCTTGAACTACTGTAAGAATCACGAGGAGGTGGGTAGCCCCTTTCCATGGAAGGGGGAAGACCCCTGTCTTGTCTTCCAACACGATCACGGCCACTTGAGTAGACATCACTTCTGCTGCTTGAGTAACTTTCTCGGCTTCCATATCCATCTCGTGTGCTGCCGTAATCATCATATCGACTGCTTCCACCATAAGATGGAGGGGGCCCTCGTGCAGGTGGAGCACTACGTGAGTTACCTGCAGGGTCAATGGTCAGGTAATATGGCAACACCATAAGTCATATAGAACAATTTCAAGCTGAATTTACAGAATTGCTGTTGTTATTTTTATATGTTTACTGCTACCCTTTTTGTATGCATGGAGACTTCTTAATAAAAATCTGCCACGTTAATGGTATTTTTTTTTTTTAAAGTGGGGGCTGCGTATCAAGCAGTGGGTGGATTTAAAAGGTTCTGAAGGAATGAAGACGGTGTTTATTCAGGCAGGCTCTTTACAGGGTATTCCAAGAACAGCTTGTTATTTTAGAGAAGAAACTCAGCCATATTTTTCCAGAGATAGTTGCAATTCTCAATTGTAGACTTTGCTTCTTTAGCATATAGCTTATTTAACAAGATGATCAAATGATAAAACAATAACTGCATTTTCACTGTAAGGGGGGGGAAAAAAAAGTGTGACTCTTCCCCCTAAAAACATGACCAACCTAGTAAAAGCCAGTTTTGTGACATCTGTACAGATTACTGCATGATTCTCAAAATAGATTCTTACCATAACTCTCATATGAATCTCTGTAGGAGCCTCCACTGGGATGATCTGAGTAGTCTCTGTCCCGTCCACCACCGTATCCATCCCGATCGCTGTAGGAGGAAAGACTACTAGGACTTAGTACAAATCTCTGAGATTATGGGAAAAGTAACAGAGAAAAAAAAAAGCAGTAATAGGTACCTGTATCCCCTGGAGGGGTATTCATCACGGGAACTGGAATGACCATAATCACGATATGCATAGTCCCGTGGAGGTGGTGCATAATCCCGTGTATCCCTGGAACTGGGGTAATCTCTGCTTGAGTAACTGCAAAAACCAGAATCCAGATGTTGGCATTTCAGATGTTGACAAGCATTGAGATGATTTGACATCTCAAAGGGTCAGGAATCCAAATCCCTCCCTCTGAAAAATACTAAGGGAGTAAAGTTTTTAATTAATAAAAGAACATACCCATCTTTAGTGCTATAGCCATCATCTCTTGGAGACATATAGACATCTCTTCGGGATGGCATTGGTTCTCTGCGTGGAGGACCACCATAACTGTCTCTTCCACGTGACACAGGAGCTTGAAGAGAAATAGGTCTCTTTTAAACCTAATTAGCATTTCAGTAATCATTAGCAGACTATTCATAGCAATTTAAAACTCTCCATAGCCTCCATTTCTAATACTTCACACTTCTGCTTGTACAATTTTAAAGCACCACTGCAAGAAACTCAGCAAGTCATCCAAATTGCTCCCAAAAGCTACAAAATTACATTGGCTTGAAGAGAACTGATGAATTAAAAGAGAAATACACCATCCCACTGCAAGTTCATGTCAGATTTACAACAGTTTCTGAAGAAATTCTAACAGAGTAATACAAGAAGTCCTTACCTCTTCCTCCCATGCTACTGCTACGCACTGGTCCTGAAGGTGCAGATCGTTTAGGTGGAGGACCTCCACTTCGTGGAGGTGGACCTCTCTTCAGAGGAAGTGGCCCTCGAGAAGACCCTAAAAGGATAAGGCACAAACCAACTTACTTCTGTGATACTCAGCTGTGTGCCCCTAAAGCCTGAACTGTAACAACCTAGACACTGCTGCTACTACTAAGTTATCAACAGCAAAGCCTTACAAAATAGACATCAAAGCCTTCCCTGTTACTGTTTTAGTAACCACTAGATGCTAATGGCAGATAAGAGCCTACCAAAAGCCAACTTTTCCAGCCTAAATTCCTGCCAAGAACTGTCTTTTAGAACTTAAAAGCCACAGGGTGTGACACAAGGGAGAGAGACAACTGATGCCAGTCATCAGTCACAGTTTAAGTGCTCATCAAGTTACTGCTCTCAGAAGACACCTGGGAAGATGTACCAGAGAAGATCCTACAGAGAGGGAACAGAGGCACTACAGAGTCTGCAGAACCTACTACACAGACTCATCAAGACAGCAGTTGCCACTATTTGCATGGCTTTTTGCCTGCATTACAGCTTTTTTTCCTCTACCTCAGGTGCTGTTTGCTTTTTCCCTCTAAGCAACAGGTTAGTTTTGATACTGAAGTCTGAGTAAACAGCTATATCTTAAGTAAAGAATATCCAGTATCAAGTAACATCCTACTGTTCCACTTCAGAAAGCTTCAACTCAACAAACTAATCTTTTCTAATAACCAACAAGGCTTGGTTGCCCTAATCCCACTATGATCTGGAAGGATCAGTTCTGAAATTAAGTAACTTTAGACCTCTTGCTACTAAGAATGAAAGGCAGTTCCCTTTCCCTGGTGGAAGAGAATCACTTTTTTTTCAACTCGAGTATCAGAAAGTTTCCTTTCTCACGTGCAGGGCAGGAGTTTTGCTTTTCTTTCATAGCCAAAAGCCAAGTGGAGTGTTAGTTGTAGAAGGGAATCGTCGTATTTTCAAAGCCTTTTAAGGTGCACTTGCCTAATCAAAAAAAATTTCACTAAACTGCTGAGACCACATTTCATCATTTTAATAAAGAACATGGAGTGAGCTATTCGTCTGTTTTGACTTTTTTTTTTTCCAGTAGGATTATTGTCATCTTCCAATGGGATTGTCTTGTATTGTTGTCCAAGTATATAATGAGAGAGGTAAATACATACCCAAGTGACTCCCTCTTGAAGGTGGTCCTCTGGCGCCACTTCCTCCTCTTCCACCTCTAAGGCCCCTGGGAGGACCTCTGCTTCGTGGAGGGGGTGGTGGCCCACGCCTACCACCACTTTCAAAGGATGGCTTGGTTGCTTGTTCCACTTTAATTGCCTTCCCATCTAATGACTAAAGAAGAAGCTGCTTTACTTACTGCTCACTCACGTTTGTATCTTTTAAATTAAGCCCCTCTTGCTTCATTATTACAGGGCTTCCATTTTATAAAGTTAGAGCAATTCTAGAACTGTTTTGATTTCAAGTCTTCAGTATTAGTCCCCATGTACTCAGCAGCACGTGTGGCCTAATTTCTACAGCACTTCATTCTCGTGGTATTGATGAAAGAAAAAAAAAAACCAAACCAAAAACTAAAACCAGAGCAGCATCAGAAAGGACTTTCAGTGAAAATACAAGCGTCCAATGATTACGGCAGCCCCATGTCATTTATTCTGCAAATGAGACAGGATTTAGGATCTCCAATTTACTTTCCATTGCCATGCACTTTTGTACCAAACTGGGACAGCACCAGTAGTTACAGGATTAAGCTGAAGGTATCTTAGCTTCAGTTGGGATTTCTGGCAATGGGGAGGCCGTTTAGTGTATTTTCTTGATGTCCTGATAAAACGGTGATCACTGAAGTATTCAGAAGTAATTTCAGCATCTACAAAGCAGACCGAGTATGAAAATTCACCCCTTTTTACTGTTTCAAGTTGGGCTTTCAAGAAAGGTGACTGTCACTCTATTATTTGCTGTTCCAGAGCGAAGGTGCTTTGGGGTTGGGTATGTTTGTTTGGGAACTCCATGGGGGGGGAAAAAGTGGATGATCTTTTGGAACGGAGCTGCACTAAAATGAGCTCTGCAACCCATGAGTACACCTGAAACACAGACATGTGGCAAGGCATAATGACCAAGTCAGTCTAACCAAATTTTTGTATAATCTTTCAGATTTGGAAATTACAGCACAGCCAAGACCACTCAGATCTACTGATGCTAGGCTGCAGCACATCTAAGCTGGCAAATAGTTTATTTGCCTTTTTTAGCATTAAAAATATTGAACCATGAGAAGTAATGAATTACACAGGCAAGAAGTACTGTTTATTTTACTTCTCTGCTGCAATAAATGAACAGGAACATAGCTGTTAGTAATATCCTGAGCTGGATTTGTGGTATTACCTCAGGTACCACATCTTTTTTCTCTGTTGCAATCCAGCCCTCCCTGAAAACATACACTTCAGTAGCTCATGTATTCTGCCACCATATTTAAGTGGCTACTGTTCAAAAAAAGTTTATATGCACAGGTCTAACCTTCAACCATTGTGAGCAAAAATGTTAAGAAATACTAGCAAAGTCATATTGCTCACGGCTCTGATTTAATAGAATTATTTCACTCGTGGAAAATTTCTCAGAAGGCCTTTTGGCATAACAAGCTGAAACATTCCAAGTGGGAACATTAGTACATCTAATCACTGGAACTTCTCTCAGCTTGTATCACGTTATTTTGCTAGTGTTCATTTGTCTGTCATCACTCTGAGAACAGGAACAGAGGACTTGAAGCCTTAAGCTTCAGTACAACCACTGTTGTCCTCAACTTTAGGGCAGAGCTGTGACAACTATTTTAAGTACATGTCCCCTTCTGCTAGCATGGGTTCTGAAAACCTGCATGCCAGGACAAAGTCCTTCCCTTTTTTTACACAGGAGGTAGTTTTCCTTACAATTTCACCAATTTCCTTCTGCCTTACACTTATGCATCTTACCTAGGCAAAAGTTTCTTTCGAAACTTCATAAAAGGTTCATAAGTCTTAAAAATCTATGCCCAAGGTCCAAAATTACCTTTCATTAGGTTGAAGATTTTTTTGTTGTTGTTAACTTGAAAATATTTGTCAAAGTTTGTCGTTTCTAGAGCAGAGGGGACCACTTCATTTTATAGGGTCTTAGGATAAAGAAAAAAGGTTTCTTCTCACTGAACACACAGAATTCATACAAGTCATCTCTGAGTAAGAGATATTTGTTTTCCAGTGAGCCCAAAGCACCAGCTGTCAACACAAACACTCATTGATTGGTGTTTTAACCTTCATTCAGAGTGTTACAGTAGCATTTTTAGCATGATATGGGCACTATAAAGTGGAGGCACCTTGGTGCTAAAAAGCAGAAGTCATGTGAGATACAAGTCATTTAAGGGTAATAACAGATCGGCAATCAAAACCTCCTCTATTCTATTGTGGAATGAACAAACTATACAGCTTTGTGAGGTGAGACGAGGAACCGTGACCAAACAGAGTTAGAGAACTGTCCTGCAAACAGCTTCGTGTTTCAACAGAAGATATAAATGAAATTTGCAACATTCTAGAAGTGGGGCAGAAATGTAATGTTCCAAGAAAAAAAACCTTCTGGAGAAACTTGCATGAAACTGGAACCTAACATCACATAGAGCTTTCCTCTCCAGTGGATTTTTTTATTGGTGATGCTGCAGTGACTCCATTTCTGCATGTTCCTTGATGGCACAAATAGGCTCTTTTTTTACCAAGTACATTTAAGAACTGAAGATCAATGCTTATCAGGTTGAGTTTCTACAGATTGTATTGCTTCTACACCAAAAGAACAGCAAACACTTTCTGCTGATCAGAAGACAACCTTCTGTGGCACTGAGTATAGTCTGTTTGGATTGTAGTTTGTGCTTCCAATCTCATAACACAATCCAGCTGGCTTGGCAAGTCTACACCAGAATGAAGGCTTTGGTTTGTCCTAGATGTTTCCTCTAAGGTATTATTCTCACCTTGATTATCCATTTTGCCTTCAGAATCAAAATAGCATGCAGTCTATTGCATAGGATGTCCACGACAGACTGGAGGTGTATTCATGCATGTGTCCAGGTAAGTAGGTACATTTCATGTCACCACAGACTTGACTAGGCTGCAATTAAAATTCTTCTTAAAGAAGGCCAATAAATTCCCGATGATGAACTACTTCCAACCATTTCTTCAGTGCTGCTCAGACAAGGTAACACTGATCCAGTTCTACAGTGAAAAAATCTCCATTCCTTCTCCAAAACCATTATCTCCTGACCTCATTCTGCAGGATGGAAATTAATCTTCAAGCAGGCTTAGATTGCTCTCTGCTTGTCCCATTTTAGCATGAAATATAAATTAACCCTCTTCCTTCCTCCTACCCAAAAAGGGAGCAGAAAACTGGATATTTGCTTTTCACAAACATTTACAAAGAAAAAAAACCCAAACAAATCCACATTCACTTTTGCAGAATCAAAGTCAGCCTCTTCTATTGTCTTTAACTTTGAATTTCTTTGGAATGACAGAACAAGCAACAAGCCAGCAATGCTGAACTCTTCTCCTTGGTTAAACAGAACAACTGCTTGAACTATTGTCTGCACAGAATTTCTGATATTTCCTAAATGCTTGAAATTCTCATGACCACTCCAATCCACCATTTCCAAAAGGGACAGAAAAACTCTGGAGTTCTGATTTGTCACAATGAACTCTTCCTGCTGCATGACTCAAACATTGCTTCTCCTCATATGAGGAATGCTGAGGTTTTTTTGAGGTACCTATTGTCCAAAAGGCTTTTTGAAGATGAGGAGAAGATTCTGAGCTCATGAGCATCTTCTACATTTTTCACATCCATAGTCAAACCCAGCTTGATTGGTATGAAAACTGCAACTAAATGCAGCAGCACTTTAAGGTAAGTGTTGAAGAGGTCACTCTGGGCCAGATCCCAAGAGAACATTCTTTCTGCACACTATTTGCTGTTTAAATGTCAAATCAGATGAAGGCACATTTAAATTTATGGTGTTGAAAACTGAAACCATGAGAATGATGATCCACAAGGCAGTACTTCCTAGTATTTATTGACAGTGATGTAGGTGGTATATTGCAGAGCACACAGACATTACTACAGTCACATTCAATCTCCTCATTTAGTTACTTTCCCAAGCATTCCTTTTACAAAGGTTTCCAATGTGATCAAACACATGCCGCAGCGTTCAAGATTTTGAGCAGTTGGTGACTACTTTCAGATGGGTTTTCATTTTCAAATTTTCAAGCTGCACTCCACAAACATTCAGGATTAGCAAATAAAACTCCTCAGTTTGGCAATTAGCTGATCGTGTTTGAAGTTAGCTTTTTCAGAGTAACAACTATTTCAGAAGAAAGCAATGTTTAAGAACTGCAGTGAGCAAATCTTCTGAACTGTAGCAAGCTACACAGTGGAGAAATAGATGCAATACAAAGAGCACATTTCAGGATGTTTAGGCTGGCACAGAAAGGACTTGCCACTCTGCCTTGGCACAAATTAACTAACTTGCTTAAAAAGGAAGCAAATATCTAAAGAAGATAACACTGATTGTCAGGAGGTTATCCTGAAGCACCCAAAAACTAAGTACACATGGCAGAAAATCTGCTGTAGCAAAAGGCAAGGAAGTTTTACTCTGTGTTTACTGTGAACAAGCTCATTTTTTGAAGGACACATGTTCATTATGCTTTACTTACTGACTGCAATGACTAACATTTTTCTTTCACCTCTATGTCTCATACCAACAAGACACACTGCTATCAAAATCCCAAGTGTTGATCAGAATCAGTAGAGGTTTCTGCACCTTACCCGAGCAACAACTCGGAGACACTGCTTAGAAAAAGGTCAACACAGCATGACCTTAACACAGCTGTTCAGAACACATGAAGAGACCAGAGTGAAATTCAAGTTAACTGAGAAGATGACTTTCACTGCCTAAAGAGACAGCACCTCTCTCAAGATATAAACAGCTGTGGAGAATTGGAAAATACAGATCTATCTCTTTAAAAACATAAAAGAACAGACAAAAGATAACAGCAGCCTATAACCTTTTCACACACTCTTGTATTCATCTCAGAACTTTTGCACTATACTTTTAAAGCTACTACATAGGCATTAATTTTTCCTCTTTAGGTAGAGTATAAGTAAGCAAATTTAACTGCTGGCTAACTGCATCCACATTAAAAGGTAAGATGCTCCTCATAAGGTGAGCAGATTAATGATGCAACCCACAAATAAATGAGAATATCTACATCAAAATTCCAGGACTGGAAAGTCACATGAAACCCAGGTTGAGGGAACTATTATCAGTTTTCAGTAAGTCACTTCCCTCAAGAGTAATTTACACAGCACTGCATTCAAATAGGATAAAATAAAAACATAACAAGAAACATGCAAGAGTGAAGAGCTGACTATTACAAAGCCATGACTCATAAAGTAAGGAAAAAGAAAATAAAAAGCATGTAACAGACTGACAGACCTCATTTTCTACTGTCAAATCCAGAATCATGAAGTGATTCCACCTTTGTAGTCACAGAGACATCCTGTCAAATTTAAAGTTATGACTTGTCTCCATGATCTTCTAAGTCTGGTGTTTTACAACACTTAGTACTAGTTTTACCCCAAACAATGATATTACAGGTAACAATGGTGACATATAATTGGTCTTAATTCCTACCTTGCCATTCATATCTCTGGCAGCATCTTTTGCATCTGCTGGACTCTCGAACGTGACAAATGCAAATCCTCTGGATTTGTTGGTTTCACGATCTTTCATTAAAAGGACTGCAGAAACAAAACCATGTTACCTTTTCCTGCAATTAAGCAGCACCACTTAAGCTTTAATTATCCTTTTAAGCTCAGAACTTCTTAGAGGACATGAAAGCACTATCATTTCAAATGATCAATGCTTGAAAAAGTCATCATAGCCATGTTATTTTTTTTTTTAGTATCTTAAAATAGTGGGGTTTTCTTACCTTCCACAATGCGTCCATATTTGCCGAATACAGCCTCAAGGGCTTTCTCGTTAGTCTCTGTGTTCAGGCCCCCAATGAACAGCTTCCCGGGACGATCTGCTTCGACCATTTTGATTCCCCAAATGATCTATCAAAAAACATAAAGCAGGTATCAGCAGACTGCAAAATGCTCCCACACCACCTCACGGAATGCAAGTTGACTTCTTCCCTTAAAAGTACAAGCATATTTTCTTGAGCAAGATGTCAATTTTCAGGAAGAAAAAGCACACAGAAACGTTAAAAATTCGGACTGAAGCAAGTAGTCACACCGCCTGCAAATAAACCTCATATTACATTGCCAATTTTGAATAGATTAACCCTAGAAAGTGGAACAAAGCACAACTCTAATCAGATCAAATAGGGCAGTTCAATGGGAGACGTCTTTCACAGTTACCCTTTTTGCACTCGATGGTAAATCCTAGCACTCCCCCTAAACCCCAACACTTTAAGAAGCTCACCTGATGTCCCAAAATAATAAAATTAACCATAAAGCCAGCTTGGGACAATATTTCAAGATGCACGTGATCAAGGGAACAACGATACTACATTTAAGTCCTGGCCTACACACGTCAGCCTGAAATCCCACAGCATCACTACAGGATAAAGGCAAAAGAACCAGCCACAAAGACAAAGCAAAACCTCGCAAGGCCTGGCCAAGCGCCTGTGGACGAACGATACCCGCACGTCTCTCTTCAGCCCCATGGCGGGAAAGGCCGTAGCACCGGGCAAGGATCCCCGTCACAGCGGGAGGAAGAACCGGGACAAAGCCACCCCCGAGCGGTGAGGGCCGGGCCAGAGCCGGCCTCAGCAAGGCCCAACAGGGTCGGATGAATGAGGGAGGGAAGGGGGGCGCGTCAGACCCTCCGCGGACTGCCGGCACCTCCACAAAATGGCGGCCACCTTTGGCAGGGATTCTCCTCACTCGGCGATCATCCCACCTCACGCCTCACTCCCCATTTTGAACTATCCGCCCGGCCCCTCCGGGCGCGGCCACCGCCTCCCTTTCATCCAACCCGGGGGATGCGGGAGGCCCACGCGGGGGGACCCTCAGCAAAAAAAAATAAACCCCACACCTAAAATGGCGGCCAGCGCGCCTCAGGCGGTCGGGACCGCCACCGCTTTGCCCCACCGCAGCCCCGCCGCTCCCCTCACTCTCCGCGGGGACGAGCACAAGGCAAAGCGAGCCCGGAGCCGCCGCGCCGCAGTTCTGCAACGACGGGTAAGCAAAGAACAGCTCGCTCAGCCACCGGTGGAGCTCTCCACCGCGCTGCTGCCTTCCGCCGCACTCCCCAGCCCCGGGGGATCCCGCTCCCTCTGTCCCCAGAGCCCCGCGGCCTGCTCGGCACACCGGGCAGCGCTCACCTCCACTCCTACCGGCCTGCAACTGCGCAATGAGGGCGAACAAAGGCGCTGCAGGCCTTTATACGCCTGACGTCACCGCCGCCTGCAGCCCCGGATGCGAGCGGGGCCGGCAGGGGGAGGCAGCGGCACAGCCCGGCGGAGCGACCGACGGCACTGGCATGGGGTGAAGCAGCCTGATGCGCCCACAGTGCCCCATCCTGCCGGAGGAACGGAGCTGAACAGGCTGGGGGTGGAGCAAGAGGAGTGATTCGCCATCAGCGAGCGGGCCCGGGCGGTGCTGCCCGCTTTGTCCGCTGTCCGCAGCGGGATGCCCCAAGGAGCGGCTGTGCCGGTGGAATCACAGAATCAAGCAGTTGGAAGGAATGTCTAATGGCCGTTTAGTGGCACCCCCTGAAGTGACAG
>VZTY01016583.1:0-12572 GCA_013400935.1 Turnix velox | reverse complement strand
ATAATAATAATAATACCGGTTGTGAGAGGTTTCTCCTCTTGGCAAGCAGCTGTAGACACTGGTTTTGGCCTTGCTTTCTTCATTTCGTCAATGGCAGGACCGACTTGAAGGCAGCAGAGCTGCGCCATCACCAGTGGAAGCAGAGTTGGAACTTGCCTGAGCTGGGTGGCATCAGGGTGGTGGCAGGGAGGGCAAGGAAATGTGGAACTGTAGAGGCATCTAGTGGCCACTTGTCCAAATTACATGCTTCACGGTTTGCTCCAAATCCTGGTCTTGTTTCCCAAAGCCGGGAGTGTGACCCAGGCTCCAGTGTGCTCTTTTTTTTTTTTTAATCTCATTTCTAGGCTCTCCCCTACGTGGCTCTTTTAATAGTGATGTTGTTCTTCATCTACGCCGTGATTGGGATGCAGGTAAGTGATACTGTAGAGCTCACTTGTGTTTGTCTTCTGTTAATAGTTTTGACTTACAAAGTAACTAGATCAATATGTGGTTGTAGGAGCTTACAAGGATGTTTTTGTCCAGCAAGATAACACAGAAGCAAACCTTGGTTAGAAAATATTCTCTGCCTGTGCACTTCTAATAGAAGCACAACATAAAAAAAGAACAACAGGAAAAAAAACCACAAAAACATGTAAACACCTTGGTCCATTGAATGACAAAATGCAATATGCAAGCAGCAAAAGGACCATTCCAGCCCTTCCCTCTCTTAAAGGAATGGTTTTCATTTGTTTCCTGTTATTAGAGTCACATCCTTTCACAGACCCCACTTGCCCTCCCCTGGTTTGAAGAACAACACTAATCTTCTCTTGAATTATCATAGGTTATCTCAACCACCCCCCAGTAANTTATTCTCTTAAAGGAATACCTTTCAGCAGTGGCAAAGGAGTTTTCCTGCCTCTCTCATTCATTCAGGATAGTTGTTCCAGTAGGCTTTTCTCTATGCTGCACTGAACAAACCCAATTTTCCCCTTTCACACGGTGTATAACTTCCACTGGGTTGGGAAGAGCAGCTTCTGATTTACAGCCATGAAGGTAAATATGGGCTCAGACTCAAGGTTACTGACATTCTGTGTTTGTGCCAGTTCTTCAGGAAACTGCATCAGTACAATATTCCATTCAGTTTACAAAATGAACCTTGGATCCAGCCTGATCATTGATGTATGCAAGGAACTGATGCTGCATACAGACCATGTGATACAGGCACAGTCTGTGACTGCCCCAGCCTCATGTGCTGTGCTGCTTTTTAAGCTAAGCTTCACTTTCTACTTTGGTGCTAATAGAAGTTCTCAGACAGGTCAGCCACCTGGGACCAGAGACCTAAGTAGAGAAAGGCATGGCATAATCCTTTCCAGAGGGCTTCTTGGTTTCACAAAGCCCACAGAATTTGTAACAGAATTCATCTGATCTCTGTGACATGGTTTTCATTTGTTTCCTGTTATTAGAGTCACATCCTTTCACAGACCCCACTTGCCCTCCCCTGGTTTGAAGAACAACACTAATCTTCTCTTGAATTATCATAGGTTATCTCAACCACCCCCCAGTAATTACAGCTGTCATTTAGTCTACTAGGCTTCTGCCTTTAATACCAAACCAGTTCTAATGACCAAGATCTTAAAGGATTACCTGCATCATACAAAAAAAAATCACTCAAGAATATTATACTAGTGTTATGTAGCTAGGTAAAATATTAAAAGTGACTTCTAGTCACTCATGCAGATGGAGTCTACAATGATGGGGGCACCACCACAGCTAGATATTTTATACTGTAATTCTCTTCTCTATCAGCTAGTTCTAGGTTGGCTATTCAGTTGTTGCTGTTCAAGCTTCTCTTTTAATAATCTCAGATAGTGTATCTGTCTTTCACATTGATCTAGATTGCTAGATTGCTTCCTGTCTTCCAATGAGAGAAAAAGCTTTTTCCATTTTCCCTCTCAGATTAGAGCCCACAGACCTGTTATCATCACTTTTTGTCCAGACAGCATCTCAGACATTTTCTATGCTGTTCTCTTGAACCTGCTGACACATAAGAATTCCCTCACACATAGGGGACATGTAGAAAGGAAAATCCTTCCTCACTTCATTAAGCAGTTACTTTCAAAGACTGTGTGTACCAGATCTGATAAAAATAGAAGAATTTCCCACATAAGACCTACTGGCTTGTAGCATAACAATATTCAAGCCTCACTACCTAATGTGCCCAAGTGGAAAATTCCAAATTAGTGCTGATGGATGAAGCCACTCATACCATGGCCCAGAAGGCACAGACTGGAGAGGCCATGAGAGAGGAACCTCTGCTTGCAGCTCCTCATAGATGCCTAATGCAAAGCACCCATAGTAGTTGCTACTGCTGCATCCATGTGTGAGGGAAGCTGCAGGATTAAAAGGAAAACCAGGCTTCCAGCATGGGAAGTTCCCTCGCCTACACTTGCCTGAAATGAAAAATATGGGCTGCCTCAGCTCCAACTGCCTCTGAGCATTTCATCTGTCCTCCTGCTCCTCCTCATTGCAGCTGGGGCTGTCACTGCTACCCACAGCATGGGGGTGACTGGGGATGGGGAACCCCTGCAGGAAGCTTGCCATATACAGACCCTCCCTCCCATCTGCCATTGTCCCTGCACTGCTCTCTATGTCAATTGTTTCCTTCGTGGTGTTAATTATCAGTGACACTTGCTTGAAAAGAAGCTCTGTGTTCTCTCAGAGCTGCTCTATTCTTGCTACTCGGCTACGAGATTACAACTCTCAGTCCTCAAAATCTCTTGTCATGGGGAATAAGTAGTCCCCACTGACTATGCTGTATAGAGACCTTCAGGGCAGGCAAGGTTTGTTAAGCTCTTGATCCCAATCCTGGAAATTACCAAAGACTTTTTCAAAACAGGCTGAAACCCTCCTGTACCAGGGGACTTCACATGAAGCTCTGCTGATGGCCTGAGTGCCATGGCTAGATGAACTAGTTGGGGCAGCAGAAGTTGGTTTGGCATGGGAGGAAGCTGTAGAAATCTTGTCATCATCTTCATGCTGCTGCATTTAGAGGGGGTGCCAAATGGAACTACTAGAAGGGCAAGCATTTGGATAATCTTCAGATCCAAGGGAATGTTCTTTACATTGTTTTGGGAAGATCCAAGACACCCCACAGAGATGGCAGCTCAAGGCATTGCAAGGTCTTTTGCTATCATTTCCTCCAGGTGAAGATAGATAAGCCATGAGGGTAGTGCAATTTTTTTGTGTTACTGGATACTGGACCCCCTCCCCGAGTGAGTGCCTGTTAAAATAAGACTCCACACCATGTATTCACAGTGTATGAAATAAGGAAGGATGTCTTGCTTGATAGAAGATGCCTCTTGTTTCAAAATTTATGCTTTTCCTGGTGATAAAGCACAAACAAGGGAACTAACAGCAAATACAGAATCAGAGAATAGAAACAGAAGTATGAAAGATCCGTAGAAACTATTGTTTTTTCTAGAGAAGATGAGATTCTTTTAAATACCAGGGTCAGGGGGAGGCTAAATGCTACCAGGTGATGAGAGGTTTGGGGATTTTGCAGGACTAACCTGAAAAGAACTCTGCTTTCTGCCAGGTGTTTGGTAAAATCGCTCTGAATGATACCACAGAAATCAACCGCAACAACAACTTCCAGACCTTCCCTCAGGCAGTGCTGCTGCTCTTCAGGTAGGTGTCTGACACCTCTGGATTGTGTCAGTCCCAGAGCGTGGTTCCCCTGCTCTTGGGCACACCTTATCTCCTGCTCATGAGGTGAGTAGAAACGTGTTGTCCCTTAGTGGGGGAGCATAGGAGTTAATGTCAGATTGAATGAGCGATGCACTCAGCCCTGTAGGCAGGCAGCTGACACTGCAGCGAGGATGAAGGCAAGTTCTCCTGCTCAGAAGGAAGGGAGCCACTTTTCAATGCACTCCCATGTTGATATGCATGGCAAAGGGGTGACTTCATTGTCTATAAATATCTAAAAAGGGTGAACATCAGGAGGATAGAGCCAGGCTCTTCTCAGTGACCTCCAATGATAGGACTCGGGGCAATGGGTGCAAGTTAGGACACAGGAGGTCCTACAGGAATCTAAGAAAGAACTTTTTCACAGTGTGAGTGACAGAATACTGGAACAGGTTGCCCAGAGAGGTTGTGGAGGGTCTCCTTCTCTGGAGACATTCAAAACCCATTTGGATGCTTTCCTGTGTTTCCTGCTCTGGCAGGGGGATTGGACTAGATGATCTCATTGAGGTCCCTTCCAATCCCTGATATTCTGTGATTTATTTTAGCAAGGAAAAAGAAATGCACTCCCACTTGTGCTTTGACAAGCACATCATCCTACTCCAGCTGTGGCCAGGTGTGCCAGAGCCAGGGAGGGGTGCTGAAGGGTGAGGAGTTGGCACAATTCAACAGTTTTTCCCTGTTTTCAAGTTTTGTCTTGCAATCCATAGCCATGTCGCTCACATCTCGATTACTATGGCTGATGACAGGCTCATAAGCAGACTAGGCAAAGCTAGTCAGGAACAAGACACTGATGATATAAAAAAAAAAGGTCAAAAAGAGGACTGGAGTATGCCAGTGTATTTCAAAACACAGCCATTAGCCTAACGTGCTCTTCATTGACCTCAATGATGAAAGTCTTGTTAATCTTTGAGGGAACAGGCACAGGATGCTATTTTATCAGTCCCTCTCACAGCAAAGGTCACTTCTCTCCTACCCAACCTTTTGCCATGCCCAGGTGTGCCACCGGTGAGGCCTGGCAGGAAATCATGCTGGCATGTCTCCCAGACAAGAAGTGTGACCCAGAGTCAGAGCCGGCCAACTCCACGGAAGCTGATCACTCCTGTGGCAGCAGCTTCGCCGTCTTCTACTTCATCAGCTTCTACATGCTCTGTGCCTTCCTGGTGAGTGTCCTCTAGCAACCAAAACCTCCCCTGGGTCAGCCTGAGCCCTTGCTTCCCCACATATCAGCACTGCCCACAGCAGAAGAGCCATCTCAAAGGGGAGAAATATCCTCATGGCATCTTTCCCAGCAACATCTTTTCACTGCGACATCCCTTTGGTCACTGATGACACTGATGCCATTCCTGGCCCCCTCCAGCTCTAAGGGATGCTGTGCTTCCAATTCAAATCCTTTGTACTCTCTCCCCCTCAATGAGAAAACCAAATTAGTGTGCTGTGGGCTGTGCTGAGGCTAGCAACGCCTCAGCCACACTTCCCACCTTCCCTCCTACCTTCCTTCTGGCTGCTGAGCAGGTTTTTTTTCCTCCCCTGCCAGCAGCAATGACTGTGAGAATACACATATCCCACTTGCATCTGCTCTGTGTTGGCAATGCAACACTGCTCAGAGCGACAGCACATGCTCTGCAGCTGCCATCACAGCACAGAACTCTCCCTGGTCAACAGCAGCAGCTTTTTAAAAGTTTGTATCTTGGCTCAGAAGAAAGGACTTATTTATCATAGCCCCACCACCTCTAGAAGATAGGTAGCAGGTTCTCCCACTGCTACTCTGTTGTGGTGGGTAAAGGCACAGTAAATAACAAGTCATCACTGCACATCTAAGCATTCAGCAAATCTGGGTCTCATTCATTCAGTAGGGAGGAGAAAAACATGACCAGCTGTTCCAATCTTGCTTTTGGCATCTTCCCATTTAAACTAAAAGGTTGGCATGGGGGAACAGAGAACCCACCTCTAACAACTTCCTAGTTTTGTTTGTCCAAACCAGATCTCCAATGGAGAACTCAATAAAATCTACTGTTACCTGCCTTATCCATCAAGTCATCTCTGTCCTTGTTTGCAGATCATCAACCTGTTTGTAGCTGTTATAATGGATAACTTTGATTACCTGACACGGGACTGGTCCATTTTAGGACCGCACCACCTGGATGAGTTTAAAAGGATCTGGGCAGAGTATGACCCTGAAGCCAAGTAAGTAACCCAGCCTGGATATCAGAGCTCCTTAGGGGAGCGAGTCCATTCTTTTCTGTTCTCTAGACCCAGTGTAGTAAGTGCCAACACTTCTTTCTCTGCTAAAATCCTGAAATATATATGAATCCCAAAGCCAGCAGTGTAAGGATACATACAATATCGGATGGGAGGACTAGAAACAATGGATATAAATTGGAGGAGGATAGATTTAGACTAGACATAAGAAAGAAATTCTTTACAGTGAGGGTGGTGAAATACTGGAACAGGTTGCCCAGGGAGGTTGTGGATGCCCCCTCTCTGGAGGTGTTCAAGACTAGGCTGGACAAGGCACTGGGCAGCCTGGTCTAGTGGGAGGTGTCCCTGCCTATGGCAGGGGGGTTGGAACTCAATGATCTTTAAGGTCCCTTCCAACCCAAACTATTCTATGATTCTATGAAAACATCAGCATTTAGGCTTCTCTATTGTCTGCCAGGAAACTACTTCACTTTTATTTTGGGGGAGATATAGACTGTCCAGGGAGGGGCAGAAGAAGCCTGATCAAAGGAGAACAAAAAGTTGCTTTATTGTTTGAGTGTCAGGAGCATGGAGCCTGGCTCTTCTCTGTGACATCAGGACAAGGGACAATGGGCACAAGCTGGAAAATAGCAAGTGTAAGAAGAAAATAGAAGTGTAAGAAAAAAACTTTTTGATAGCGAGGGTGATAGAACAGTGGCACAAGCTGCCCAAAAAGGTTGTGGAGTCTCCTTATCTGGAGACAAACCCACCTGGAGGCCTTCCTGTGTGATCTGGTCTAGGTGTTACTGCTCTGGACTAGATGATCACTTGAGGTCCCTTCCAATCCCTGACATTCTGTGATTCTGTTTCATGTGTTTGGAATATTGAGCTACGACTCCTCTCTTTGACTTTCTACTCACAGCAGAGCTTCTGTGCTCAAATCTCTGTTTTGTCATATGTCATACAGGCCCATCACAGCCTGTACCTTTATGTTGTCCACAGGGTTATTCACATCAGCAGACTTGCAGGGATTTAAACTTACACAGGAACAACTCACGCAAGAGCTTAGCTGACATTCAGTATTATATGCTCTGTTTAACACATGCTCAGGCTTAAAGTGCATTGAGATCCCTGTGGCATTGCAGTAGAGTTGACAATTGTCATTGCAAAGTCCCCTTCATAATGCAGAGACTGTGGAAAGAGATCTTGGCATAAACTAAAAGCAGATCTAACTGTTTAGGAGTCATAGTGTCAGGATTAATTTGGACTCAGTTTCTGTAATGTTGAGACCATGTCATGTTAGCCATGAAACATAAATTGAAACCCTTCTTACTATCCATGCTGACTGCCAGAGACACTTTGACTATGGATAGGGGATAAGCACAGAATTCTAATAAATAAACTGTTAACAAAATGGTTGCTCCTCTTTGTGCTTGTCTGAAGGCCAGGCTGAGCTACATAGTAGGCAGCTGCTCAGTCCAGATGACAGCCTGTTCCTTCCCATCAAAGCTCTATTTTTCCTCTTCCCCATCCACATGGATGCTTGAAGTTCTGTCTCTCCTCCCTCCATGAGAAAATTCTTCTTTTAAGATACCATTTCCAGACCTCATTCCAGCTGCTGCTGTGGATGAAACTCAGCACTTTGTTTTTTGCACTAGCTCCAGTGACAGCCCAAAGCATAAGCAAGTATCAAAAGACAGTGGCTTGGTGGTTATTTATCTGGGAGGTAAAGTACCAGGAGGGGGGGGGAAAAAGAGACCCTTTGCACCTCTGTGTTTGCTATGACCCTAAGACCTACAGGTGGGTGAGTAGGTCACCTCATGGTAAGGATGTGTGACCCTTTACTCTTCTTTTCTTCCCTAGGGGACGAATCAAACACCTGGATGTGGTGACACTGCTCCGGCGGATTCAGCCCCCCCTGGGTTTTGGAAAGCTCTGTCCTCACCGAGTGGCTTGCAAAGTAAGGAATGCTAAGGTTCAGGGAAAGGTGGCAGTTACAGCAGCTAAGAAGCTTGTGGTAGCATTTTCTAGCCCAGCCTAGTTGCTAAGGGCTAGAGAGTCACTGCCAGGCAAACTGGCCACCTCCTGTGCTCTCTGTCTCTGGCTAGGAGACCATCCATGCTCACTTTTGCTCTAAGATACTGAGCACTGAGTCAAGCACACATATGTTTGCAGTATCAAATATACATCCTTAAACACATTAGGACAGATAGAAATAACAGGGCAAGTTAAAATTCCTCTGAGGTTTCCTTTGGACAAAGCAGTGCACCAAAAACCTAGTGTCATTTCTCATTCTTGCTTAAAGAACTGACAGGCATTAAAGAGCAAGGTGAGCATAATATTAAAAAGCAGGAAGGGAAAGGGCAGGTTTTCTGTGAAAATGTCTCCCTCGTTTCTTGGACTGTGAGATTCCAGCTATGCAGAAGGACTCTCTCTAGTGAATAATGACTTGTTTTTAACCTCTACGCTTCCTTTGTTTGAAGTATTCTGTTCATATCCTCACAAGTCCTATAGTTTGTATGTGACACTTGTGGTTGTGTTTTTTATCATTATCAGCAAAATACAAAAATACACAAAAATAAATTGCTTCCTTGGCAATTTCCTTGCTTCCTAATCCCTTTCCATCTGCTGTCTAGCAATTGCTTGTTGTCTTGATGTGGTTCAAACCTCCTAGTCTGTGATTGCAGTGGTAGTGATGAGGGATGATAGCCTTTCTTCCAGTTTGGGACTGAATAAGTCCTGTCACACAAAAGCATTGTTAAGACAGAGCTCAAACAACATCAACCCATGAAAGCATAAGTGTTCAGACTAAGTTCCTGGGTCTCTTACCTCCTGAGACAGAGGTAAAGTCATAAGATCTGGTGGCTCTGCTACATTTGTCTCAGATAGACATCACTGGTTTCATTGAAGTTCACCCTGCAGCTGCAGCAGTGCTCAGCACCCATTCTTTGTCCCACATGGAATTAGTGCAGGACAGAAAACAGCCTTGTTTTTGAAGGGAAGGGTGGAGATAGGTGGATAAAGCATATCAGCTTTCAGGTTTGGCTAATCCCCTTTCTTCAAGCCTGTTACCTAAAAGATTCTGGCTCTCTGCTTGTTCCAGGCACAGCTTGAGTGCAGGCAAGTTAACAAATGTCTCATGCAGTATGAAGAAATCAGTTTGCTCTTGATAAGAGAAAAAGGTGTCATTTAAAAATCAAATTGTTAGGGAATAGGAACAGTCTTAGAGTTTAATACAAATGCCACTGGGGAAAAGTTAGATAGAGTTTAATACACTGTGGGTAAATGCCCACTGGGGAAAAGTTAGAAAGTAACAGCCACACCAAAGAAGACAGAACATCTAACAATGTGAAGGACACTCAAACACCGTGGTTGGAACCATCAGTGGATATGACAAGTACTTTTTATAATTGTGTAGCTAAATCCACAGGCCACAGACACTCACAAAAGAGGAATGGCATGTATGGAGGGCATGAGAAAGAGCAGGCTGCAGTGCAGGTGCTGAATGTATGATTGTTCTCTTTCCCCTCCTTACTCCACAGCGCCTTGTCTCCATGAATATGCCACTGAACAGTGATGGGACTGTCATGTTCAATGCCACTCTCTTTGCATTGGTCAGAACAGCACTGAGGATCAAGACAGAAGGTAATAAATATGTTCACTACCAAGTTACAAAGGCAGCTGAGTGATGTTTACACCAAAGTGTGCTGAGAATACAACAATAAGGACATCTGGTGTAAAATTATACCAGCTGCTTATATGCAGCACATGGGACAAAAAGAAATGATAGAAATATTTGGAGGAATAGTATCTTCTCTAGAGAAAGAAAAGGGTTTCCAGTTACCTAGAAAGGTGGTCCTTCCATAGTGTTATCTCATATTATCTTCTCATAGTGTTATCTCAGATTATTGATCGTGTTCCTCACAATGATCTCAAAGGTTTTTAAATCAATGTCTGCTCAAAAAAAAAAACAATCAGGAGAGGAAGAAGGTCGAAGAAACCTCCTATTGTGCAAACTGGCTGTAGAGCTGGTCTGCTTTTTGACTACTATTGCCACTGACTTTCCCATCCAAGGGAACCAAAAGAGCGTGGACTCAAGGGTCTCACCTCACTGAAGCTCCTCCAGTGCTTTCATTAGCATGAGTTAACATCACACTATAGAGGCAGTAGGTCTAAATGTCTGCTCAAAGCAAAGGGGCTATCAAGGGGCTATTTCTCCTGTACCAACAGGAGAAAGCAGACAAGATTTTGGGCTCAGCCTGTCCCCTTTGTTGTACTCCCTTGCCTGCTGCAATGATAGATGTTGGTCCTGAGTCAAAACCTGGCTTCATGCACTAATGAGATGCCCTAAAAGACTGTGTAGGTTTTCTGTGATTCACAGCTAAACACCTCTGGCTCAGAATTGGCTGCATTATGTTTCAGCCATGGGAAAGTGCATACTGGCAGAACCCTAGTTTACTCTGCCAGCTGAACCAAAAAGAGCGGTAAATTTAAAAATTATATTAAGTCCTTGGGTGTTGTCTGTAGCCAAAAGAGACTTTCTTGAGGAAAAGGTCAACAACAATCCAAATTTTCTTGTATGTCTTGGCCTCAAACTGTCCAAGTCATTGCCAGTAAACTCCTGGGAAACCACAAAAATCTTCCAAACTGCTTGCTTTCTTGCCTTAGCAGGGTTTTCTAATTGTTTAAGGCAGGAGTTTGGAACTAGCCCTCTTGGGTCAGATTTCTGCTTTTGATTCTGTCCACCTGTTTCATCCTCACTAAGCTATTTAGTGTCCCTGTCTTCACTAGATCCTATTAAAAGAGCTAGTGGCTTGCAGAGCACATTGAAGAGCCTTAATGCTGGGCAGCAATAAGAAAACCTGCAAGAACAGCACCTTTAGGAGCAGAAGACAGTGGTTTAGTACAGAGAGCAAGAGAAGAGAGCTTCAGTTATAAGGGAGTTGAATGTATATATATCAAAAATTCCAGAGTCATTTAGGAAGAAATGGGTGCCAGAAGGAAAGGATATAAATCAAATTTGCTTCACTTACTCTCAGGGGGTGCCTTGATTAATGCCTCATTTAGCTCTGAAGCAATTGGAGGAACGTGTAATGTCTAAGTTCCCATAGTCACATGAAAAAATTGAAGCCTGTGCTGTTCTTCAGAGAATAATCATTAATACCTTGGCATAGTCCTGAGTTGAACAGCAAAAGCCTTGCATGTGCCTTGTCAGAGCATTGTGCAGACTCTTGGCAGCCTGTGAAGAGCTTGATACCTGCTGGGAGGCAGGGATTGCAACAGGTAATTCTTGGGAAGTGCTGCAAGCACACCCAGGTCTTCAGATTTCTAGGTGCATCTTTTACCACCAATTAATCTTCTCTAAGCTATAGTTTCCCACTAACTGACCTCTGTTCTCATCACATTCAATCCTCACTGGATCACAATTAAAATTTTAAATATCATAGAATGGTTTGGGTTGGAAGGGACCTTAAAGATCATCTAGTTCCAACCCCCCTGCCATGGGCAGGGACACCTCCCACTAGACCAGGTCGTTCAATGCCTCATCCAACCTAGCCTTAAACACCTCCAGGGAGGGGGCAACCCCAGCCTCTCTGGGCAACCTGTTCCAGTGTCTCACACCCTCACAGGAAAGAAATTCTTTCTTATATCCAGCATGTTTTAGCTCTTTTGACCTTGCTGCTTCTTTGCTGTTTACCTTCCCAAGCAAGCCAGGCTGAAAAATGTCCAATGAGATTGTTGTTTTTCAGGACAAAGTAGCACTATGATTCTGTTGTTTCTGCTGTTGCAGACTATCAATCAGTAACACAGTCACCTTCCCACCCTGAAATAACTATACATGTTTCTAAGACCTTCACAGGGTCTTAGAAATGGTCAGAGCATCTCTTTGCCCCATTACTGAGAAAGCTNAGGTGGTGCCCCCTGCGGGTGGTGAGTGCAGTATCTTCTCCCAGTCACTGAATCTTTCTGACTTTTTCACTACCCAGCACCTCGTGATCATCAGGTGGAATGTAGGGGACAAGCTTTCTTCTATGAGCTGTATTTCATCAGGCTGAGATCTGTTTCTGTGTGTAGTAACTGAATATGTTCTTACCACTGAGAAATAGGGAAAGGAAGAAAAGTTGTATAAATAGGAGTCAGAAAGCTCTGTTCCTAGATCTTGATCCAGTTTGACTATAGGCATTTGCTCCACTGGATGTTACTTGTTGCCTCCTGGGGGAAAAAGGAAGCAAGATGAGCTAAGGCTCCAGAGAGGATGATGTAGACTTCATCTGACCACTTAAGAGATGTGAATTAACACTCAAGGGTGCAGCTCAATCACAGAACTCCTTCATATTTAGCAAAACCACCTTTACTGTAGCAAATAGTATGTCTTCTACTCACATAACTCCTTTCTCATTACCTGTCCAAGACTCTTGTATCTGGGGATATTCCTCAGTCTGAACTGCTGTAACAGATTGCTTGGGGTTTCTATGCAGCAGCTGTAATTAACAGGTTTCTGGGCAAATCCTTTGGTAGGTTGCTTGGAACCCTGTGTGCATGATCATCCATCACTGACCTTCAAGGTGGCTCCAGAGGCTATAGAACAAAACAACACTTGGCAGTTAGTTGTAGCCAGGTCCTGAACGTTGCTCAGCCTGCTCTGAAACCACAGAATATCAGGGACCTCA
>VZTY01016581.1:14972-39425 GCA_013400935.1 Turnix velox | reverse complement strand
GGATTGTTCAGCCTGGAGAAGGAAGTCTCAGAGAGAACCTTATAGTAGCTTCCTGAAGTGGGCCTTCAGAAAGGCAGAGATAGGACATTTGAATAGGGTCCAGGATGGCAAGGCAAGGAATAATGGATGTAACTTGGAAGAGGGGAGATTTAGGTTGGAAAGAAGATCTTTCTTATGAGGGTGGTGAGACACTGGAAGAGATTGCCCAGAGAGGTTGTGGATGCCCCCTCCCAGGAGGTGTTTAAGGCCAGGCTGGATGAGGCATTGAGCACCCTGGTCTAGTGGGAATTGTCCCTGCCCATGGCAGGGGAGTTGAAACTAGGTGATCTTTAAGGTCCCTTCCAACCCAAACCATTCTATGAATAGGGGGGTTTGTGGTTCTTTTGTGTTTGGGGGTGGTGTTGCCTTGGTCTCGCCCAGGTGCAGTGCGGCACCTGGTGGGTAGGGTTGTGCTGGTGCTTTTCTTCCCTCCCTGTGCTGCTTTGGGAGTGTGGAGAGCTGTGATGGTGTTGCCAGATGTAACGGGGTTCTTTCTGGCACTTTGCCCCCTGAAACATCTGGATTGGGCTGCTGAGTGCTATTAGCACCAGTTAAATAGGTTCCAGGGTGGGGGAGGGGCAGGAAAGGTAGTTTTGAAGATAAGTTCTTATCATCAGGTTGTTTTGGTCATGTATGAGTTGCCTGAATTACAGGCAGAAAACAGGGAGCTGAAGTTCTTCTTGGTTCCTTCTCCTGTGCTCAGCTGGGAGGTGGTCCATCCACATACCAACCCCATAGCACCCACAGCCGATCATGACTGTGCCTTGGTGTCTTACAGGGAAGGAAGCCCAGAAAGGGCCTCTGCTCTTTGATGATCTCCCACCAGCCAGCAGTGCTGACTCAGGTATGGATCCTCCCCTTCATTCCTGCCTTTATTTTGCTTTCCTGTGTTTTCTGCTTCAGCAGCTCTTGAGATAAAGCTTGTGCAAACTCTTTGTTGGATAGGATAAAGTCAGAACAGCCATTTGGGTTGTCAGCACTGCTGGGCAGAGCAACTGCTTTGCTATTCTTAAGGTCTTTTGTTGTTTGTTCTTGTGTTATTACGCGTTCTACATTTCCTTCATAATATGGTCCACGTAAATATTCCTGAATCAAATATAAGAACCGAGTTTGTCTCCACCATCCAGTACCAGAAGATAAAATGTCCCTGCCCGTGACAGGAGGTTTGGAACTTGGTGATCTTTAAGGTTCCTTACAACCCAAACCATTCTATGATTCTCACTTTGGTTAACTGGCATTTTATAATTCTCATGCCTAGGAGGGCTGTACAGGATGTTATTCCCTCAAAGCACAAAGGTATTAACTACTTGCCTTTTTCTTGTGCTGCAGGGAAAGGAGGCTCTTTACTCTTTGATGACCTCCCACCAGCCAGCAGCAGTGATGCAGGTAAGAAGCTGTATCAGCTCACCAGGCCTCTGCTGACCTGAGTGTAACCCACTGGTGTAGCTTGTTGTGTTGAATGTGTTGCAGGTTAAACTGGTGTCTGGGCTGGCTGAGACTGGTGATGGTGATCTGTTTGTGTTCCAGCTGTTTAAATGAGAACTTTGACTCTTTAAACTTAGGATTGTTCCCCAGAAGTAACCCTTCAGATGTCTGTTCTGCCATGGGCAGACTGCCACCTTGTTCCCAGCTGTAACTGTCTACAAAAGCAGAGTCCTGCTCTGACATGGGTTTCTGCTTGCACCCAGTTTTTTGATAATACCTGTGAGTGGATGGAGTAATTCACTGTACTGTAGGAGAATAAATCTCTGTGAGGGAAAGGCTGGGATTCTGATGTCATGGGAATCATATTTTGCTTGCTAGCTTTAATTTGTTACCCTGTCTCATAAATTCATAGAATGCCTTGAGTTGGAGTAGACCTTCAAAGGCCATCTAGTCCAACACTCTGCAGTGAACAGGGACATCCTTCACTAGATCAGGTTGCTCAGAGTCTCAGCAAGCCTGGCTTTGAATGACTCCAGAGATGGGGCCTCCACCACCTCTCTGGGCAACTTTTGTCAGTGTCTCCCCACCATCATGGGGAAGAATTTCTGCTAAAACCTCTAACAAATGTGCACATTTAGAGCAATGAAGTACTTCTTGGCATTATTGTGGGCTCAGCTTAGAGACAAAACTAATAGTAATTAAAGAAAAAAAACCCCAAGGAAGTGTTCCAAACCGAAATGTTATTCCTGAGCAGCTAACTGCAGAAAAGGCTGGTAGCAGTGGACCAAACTGATGCTTGGTGGGGACAATCATCATCCTGCCAGGCAAAGACAGCTGTACTGTGCCTGAGGTGGGGTCTCATAACCCAAGTGATCCATGCTGGGTTAGACTGATGGGTGCTGTGGGCTGGACATGCTGAGTGAAGCTGTGGCTGCGTGTTTGTGGTCAATGTATCTTCTTCAGTAATGACTCTGACGACTTCATCTATGTGAGTGTGTAAGCCTGTGCTTCTTGAAGTGCTTCAGTGTGAAAGGATTGGGTGCTGAACTAATTAGGAAAATAGAGCTACAAGGCTTCAGCCACCTGTGTTTTTGCTTTCTTTCAGCTTCCAGTGTTGCTGAACAGGTGCCACCAGTAGGGAACCAAGGAAAAGGGGAGAAGAGAAAGTCCATGGAGGAGGAAGAGAAGAATGGCAGGGAAGAACTTGTGGAAAAGAAAGTTTGTAAAGGTTTTCAGACAGTTCGAAAACAAATGTACTCAATTTGTACTTTTTGACATTGGGCTGAGTAAGTCCAGACCAAACTGAGCTTTGGTGCTTTGTTCTCAGCCTTTTGCAGATAGCAGACTGCATCAGTGATCTGTGGAAGCCCCTCAAGTTCCCAGTCACTTCCTGCCTCACTCACTCAGACCTTCTTGCCACCCCTGCTGAAGTGGCAGAAGCTGAGCAGCAAGTGCCTCAACATGTGTGGGATCAATTCCTGTGCTGCCAATAGGGGAACTGGTTCTATAAACTCTGGGAAGGCTAAAGCCACTCCAGTTCCTTTGGTCATGTCCACAAATATGTCCATTGGGTGGCTACTGAGAAAGCCAGGGAGGGACTTGCTGCCATATCTTGGGCATGTGCCTATGTGCTAGAAGCAGCTTTGGGAATAAGATGTACTCAGGACATGTTCAGGAAGCATCAGGCACGAGTTTCCTGTCCTTAGCACTCCTTAAAACCATGGTGTGTTTCATTAACAGGTCCGGTGCCACACTTTTCCTGTGCCCCCTGCAGACCCATTTTGGTCAGAGGCCTGTCCTATGCCCACCAGTCCTGATAATCTACAGCAAAAATGAGGGCAAGCAGTTTTTACTGCTTTTTTTCAGGACATATGAAAACTCCATGTTATAAAATAAATAGATCCTGTTCAGCAGGAGGTAACAGATGTGTAGTTGCAGGACAGGGACTGCACTTGGCTGCAGTGCCAGGATAGGGTTCTGAAAGCTGAAAAGTAGCTGCTGATTTATTGGTTTTTAGCCTGAGCTGAGGAGACAGGGGAATTTGATTTGCATGCCTGTGTCTTTGTTTGCCTTTAGGGTCAGTGGGCATTCTTGGATTGAAGGGTTATGTGGCAGAGAGGAAAGGGGAAAGGGAAGACATGCAGGATGCACATGTCATCTTAAATGACATCACTGAGGAGTGCCAGCCTCTGCCCTCTCAAATGTAAGTAGGTCTCAACTGCCAGAATAAAGCTGTGTATGGCAGCCATGGTGGGGGTGAAGGAGCTCCAGCTTGTTTCACTTAAGCCTGTGTTAGCAGGCTTTTAATTATGCGTGTGTCATGGTGTGGTTTGGGTTTGTTGAGGGACCCAAGCTGCTGTGTTCCCAGAACTATTTTATATACAGATACCTTTGTATATAAAATGGATATGCTCAGTGGATTTCATCATCGACTTTGTAAGGACTGTGAGGGCTGGGTAACTGAATTTTTAGCCTGTTACCCAGATACAAGCATGGGTGTTTCAAGACCTGCAGTTTAATTATGGTTAATCAGAACTTGCCTTAGGGATCTTAGAGTCCTAGAATCATTTTGCTTGGAAGAGATCTTTAAGATCATCATGTACAGGTATTAAGTTAGCACTGCCAAGTTACCACTAAACTCTGTCCCTCAGCACTGCATTTATGTGTCTTAAATACCTCCAGGGATGGTCACACAACCCCTCTCTGGGCTGTGTCTTCCAATGTGTGATAGCCCTTTCAGTGGAAACATTTTTCCTTATATCCATCCTAAACTTCCTTCAGCACAACTTGAAGCCATTTCCCCTTGCCCCATGGCCTGTTCCTTGAGAGAAGAGCCCAGCCCTCCCTGGCTACACTCTCCTCTCAGGGAGCTGCAGAGGCTGGGAAGGTCTCCCCTCAGCCTCCTTCTCTCCAGCTGAACATCCCCACCTCCTTCAGCTGCTCCTCATAAGGCTTTTGCTCCAGACACCAGCTCATTTCCCTTCTCTGGGCCCACTCCAGCATCTAAATGGCTTTCCTGTAGTGAGGATCTCAATACTGGACACAGTGTTTGAGATGCAGCTTCACCTGTGCCAAGTACTGGGCGGAGGTGATCACTGCACTGGTCCTGCTGGCCATGAAATTGCTGATAAAAGCCAGGATGCTGTTGGCCTTCTTGGCTGCCTGGATATGCTGCTGGCTCATATTCACCTGGCTGTCAAATGTTAGCAGTGTGTCAAACCCAAACTGAGGAAATAAGGGAATTCTTGAAGTAGAGAAAACAGACATTGAACTCTCTCATTTGAGAAGTTTAAATCTCTTTACAAATTATGGCATCTAAATGTGCGCATAGGTAGAATGTGTATATTTTGACAATTGTTCTTGAGTTTCATTTCAGCACTGGATTTATCTTCTGAAGTAATGTTGTCACAAGAGCTTCACATGCTGAGGTGCTTGAATCTTGTCTGTAGGATGGTTTCAGGAAAGCATGGAAAGAACTGTAGGATTGGTTAAACTGATGTCTCTGTAGTGCTGGGGTGTTGCAGTGAGTGCCCTTGGGCTAAAATATTTAGCTGCTTTTATGCCAAGATAGGATCTATAAATTCTTTTGCCCTTCATTTTCTCAAAGGATGGAAAATGACAATAAAAGTCTCAGCTCAAGTAAATGATGTAAATGTTTGAATGTGTGAGCTTAGAAACTTGCTAGTGTCATTTTTGCCGTGGGATGTAGTGTTTCTTCAGTCTGGCAAACACAGGGCAGGATGCCGTAGAGGTGAGCTGACAACCTTTCTCAGCTTCTGCTTCTCCTTGTTCCCTCACAGTACACGAGTCTCCTACTTTGCAGTTTTTGATGGACATGGGGGAGTCCGAGCCTCAAAATTCGCAGCACAGAATCTGCACCAGAACCTGATAAAGAAATTTCCTAAAGGTGAGAAGAGTGAGATAATGGCAGTAGGAGAACCATCCCCTCATCTGCCTTGACATAATAGCAGTAGATAAGGGAACTCAATTTGTTTGTGTGTAGTTCTGCGCTTCCTGCCTGTATTTCAGGCGTGCTTTTGAATCTGCCGTCTCCCGGAGAAGAAGGCTGGAAGCCTTTTTGGCATAAGGGTATAGGTAGCTGATTGTGAACTGAAACAGAGGGGAATGTCATTAAATTTTCCCAATATACTACCATGCAGATCTGTGGTATAGAATCGTAAAATGGTTTGGGTTGGAAAGGACCTTCAAGATAATCTAGTTCCAACCCCCTTGGCCCAGCCATGGACACCTCCCACTAGACCAGGCTGCTCAATGCCTCATCCAGCCTGGCCTTAATCACCTCCAGGAATTGAGGGAGCATCCACAACCACTCTGGGCAACTTGTCCCAGTTCACTACCCTCACAGGAAAGATCTTCTTCTCTCCAGCCTGAATCTCCCCACTTCCAATTTGCATCCTGCCCTCCTGGACCCTATTCAAAAGTCCTGCCCCAGCCTTTCTAGAGGCTCCCTTCAGGTATTGAGAAGCTACTATGAGGTCCCTCCTGAGCCTTCTCCAGGCTGAGCAACCTTGACTCCTTCAACCTGTCCTCAGAAGGGAGTTGCTGTAACCCTCTTGAGTGTGAGCCCTAGCTGCTTTGCAGAGGATGTGAGAGATTCACTACCTGATTGAGTGCCTGGGGAATGAAGGGAGAGGGAGCTCAGTTGCTATTATCCCTGTCTGACAGGTGAAGTAGTCAGTGTGGAGAAAACTATGAAGAGATGCCTTTTGGACACCTTCAAACACACAGATGAAGAGTTTCTAAAGCAGGCATCCAGCCAGTAAGTACAACTGCTTCTTGTGCTTTCTGCTTCTTAACTTCCATTTCACAGGCTTCACCTCTGAGCAGGGCAGAGGAAACACTGACTCTCATCTATGCTTTGGTGAAACCTTGTCCAGCTGTGCTAGGCTGTCACTGCCAGCTGAGGGCCTGTTAGAGGGAGATCACAGCATGTTGTGGTTTTGCTCTATTGCTAAGCAGCCTGTTGCAGTGTTTAGGCTAAAATACAGATTTATGGTTAAGCAAGGAACAAAAACGTGACCCAGAATTAAGCTTCTGTCCTTACCAGTGCATCCTGTTTACCTTCTTTTTGAAGAAGTGATTTCTCTTGCTGCCTGAGATGAAATCTCTGACAACATGCATCAAGGTGTGCATTGAGGGGATCTTCAGAGCAGCAGTTTTCAGGCTTGTCTGAATACCTTCTTTTAGAATCATAGAGTGGCTTAGGTTGGTAAGGATCTTAAAGATAATTTAGTTCCAACTCCCCTGCCATGGGCAGGGACACCTTCCACTAGACCAGGTTGCTCAATGCCTCATCCAGCCTGGCCTTATGACCAAAATAAATTTTGCTGCTTGTTTTGAGCTTTCGTCTTCTCCCCAGCTCAGAATCCCATCCTTGAGCAGGAGGAAGGAAAATATATGGAAAGATTATTAAAAAACTTTAATGCTCTGCTCCCTCAGGGGAGCTTTTTTGGGTGACTTTTAGTTCCGCTGTCTGTCCCAATGTGCTGTTTGGCTCCCTCAGGGTTGTTCCTCAACTTTTCCTTTTTTTATCCCTTTTTTTCTACCATTGATGTGAGGAGGTTCACATGAGAGAGTGAAGTTGAAAATGCAATAAATAGGTAAAGAAGGTCCCATCTCTGAGGTAATTTTCAGTGAAAGTCTTAACTCTCCCAGTGTAAGCTGAAGTTCTTTCCTGACTTGTTTGGAAAAGAGGAGCATTGGTGAAGATCCCTCATCTTAACTTTGTTCATGACTGTTCTTTTAAAGTAAAGCTGCAAAGCACTGCAGCTGCTTTCTGTAAGGTAAAAGCCAGCCTGTGTTTTGGCTGGGTTTTGAGTGCAAGCCAGTGCACACGGAGTGTGTGGACTAGGAAAGGTGAAGATTGCATTTAAAATTCAGTCACTTTGTTAGCAGTCTTTTATACATTTGGGGTATCTGATTCTGAGATTCCCTGCAAACTTTTAAAGTGAACTGCAAACTGGCTCAGTCTTTTAAGCCTAGTTGGGTGAGCATTTGACCAGGTGAAAGGAATAAACTTCTCTGAGTCTGCCTTAACTTTGTCACTTCCTTGAGTCTGAGTCAGTGTTGTTCCCAAACCAGTTTCTGTTTGGTCAGAAAACATGATTTATGACAAAGGTGCTGCTAAAGATCTCCAGCAATAGCTGTGTTGATGATGAAATTAATAATTTTCATCCAGCTGCACCTTTAAAGTCAGGGAAAACTGGATTAAATACATCTAGAAATCAGTCTTTGAAAGGTAGTTTTGGTAAGGAGTGGCATCACAGCTGGGTTTCATTGTGAGGAGGATTAGCTTGGCAGCAGTAATGTAAGATAGGCTTCTTGTTTTACCTAGAGCTCTAAAGATACAAGCTTAACTACAAGAATGAAAAGAGTGTCTGAATGAGGATGCCTTGGCTCCTAAGGTGGGGGGTGAGGCAGGCAGTCAGGGGTCCTGTGAAGAAAGGAAGGGAGGTGAAGGCAGGGGGGTTGGAACTACATGATCCTTGAGGTCCCTTCCAACCCGGGTCATTCTGTGTGTGTGAAAAGTGGAAGGAAAGGCAGCTGCACTGCAGTCCTGCCTTTTGCTGAAAGAGAGATCCTTGCAGGGAGGAGTTTGGGGGCCTGGTTTGCTCAGGATGCTAAAGCTTCTGGGCAGTCATTGGGGCTGAGCCTGTTTTAGCCACAAATGAGCTTTCCTTGGAGGTGTGAGGAAGTGCTGGTGTGGGGACTGTGGCTGGCAGCATTTGAACCAGTTGGACACTTGGGTGTAGATGGTGGTACTCTGCATTTCCTCTCTCCTTGGCCAGCTGCCTACTTACCACCAGTGGTTTCCCTGCCTGCTTGCTGCTGGGGGTTTGTGCCAGCTGGCTTGCTTGACATTGCCTTGAGTCCCCAGCAGCATTCGGTGACAAACTTCTCAAGCATTGTTTTCTCCCTTGGTAACCTTTCCTTTTTGTTCCTTTTAGGAAGCCAGCATGGAAGGATGGTTCCACAGCTACTTGTGTCCTAGCTGTTGACAATATTCTCTACATAGCCAACCTTGGGGACAGCCGGGTAAGCAGAATGGAGAAGCCCACTGCTGGTAGCTCAATTGCTCCAATAGCTTTACTTGCCCCGAAGGGCAAGGTGTTTGTGTGCAATGTTCCAATTGCCATAAGCTACACAACTGCTCCTACAAAGCATCTTGTTTTGGGTGATTGCAGGGAATTTGTGTTTTGTCTGATAGTATAAAACAGCTCTGTGTTTAGGGAGAAGGGGTCCTGGTGGACAGTAAAATGACCATGAGCCAACAATATGCCCTTGTGGCCAATATGGTCAATGGCATCCTGGGGTGTATTAAAAGGGGTATAGTCAGTAGGTCGAGAGAGGCTCTTCTCCCACTCTTCTCTGCCCTGGTGAGACCACATGTGGAATATTGTGTCGAGCTCTGGTCCCCTCAGTTGAGGAAGGACAGGGAAGTGCTTGAGAGAGTCCAGCACAGAGCAACAAAGATGATGAAGGGATTGGAGCATCTCCCTTAAGAAGAATGGCTGAAGGAGCTGGGTCTCTTTAGCTTGGAGAAGAGGAGACTGAGGGGGGACCTCATTCATGTTAATAAATTATGTGAGTGTCATGAGGATGTAACCAGGCTATTCTCAGTGACTTCCAATGATAGGACAAGGGGAAATGGGTACAAGCTGGAACATAGAAGGTTCCAGAGAAATATAGCAAAAACTTTCGCACAGTGAGGGTAACAGAACACTGGAATGACTCCCCAGAGAGGTTGTGGAGTCTACGTCTCTGGAGACATTCAAAACCCATCTGGATGAGTTCCTGTGTGACTTGGTCTAGGTGTTCCTTCTCTGACAGGGGGATTGGATTAGATGATCTCTTGAGGTCCCTTCCGATCCCTAATATTCTGGGATATCTTTCTCTTGGTGGTGCTGAATATCATAAAGTGTCTAGAACAGAATATTTTACTTGTAAGGGACTTACAGTCCTTTCTGGTCCAATTTGAGGCTGACTGGAAGTTAAAGCATCTTATTAAGAGAACTGTCTAAATGACATTGACAGGCTCGAGGCATCAACCATCTCTCCAGGCAGCCTGTTCCAGTGTTTGATCAGCCCCTCCATAAAGAAATGCTTCATAATGCCCAGTCTTCACCACTCCTAGCACAGATTTGAAACCATTCCTACATGGCCTACCACTGGATCGCAGAGAGAAGAGCTTTGCACCTCCCTCTCTTCATTCCTGTGCTCAGGAAGCTGTAGAGATCACTGAGGTCACTCCTCAGCCTCTCCTTTTCTCCAAGCTAGACAAACCCCAAGTGTTTGGCTGCTCTTCACAGGATGTGCCCTCCAGACCTCCCTCAGCCTTGTTGCCCTCTTCTGGATGTATTCAGGGACCTTCACATCCTTCTGGGGCCCAAGTACAGAGGAACATTCCCCTTTCGTGACCATGAGCATGCTGTGGTCAGTGCACCCTGAGGTGTCTTTTGTGCCTCTTGGCTGCCAGGGCTCACCATGGCTTCTGCAGAGCTGCTGCCAACGAGTGCCACCAGTTCCTTCTTCAGTGCTGCTCTCCAACTACTCCTCTCCAATTTAAACTGGTGCCCAGTGTTCCTCTGTCCCAGGTGGAAAATCCTACACTTCAACCTGTTAAATTTCATGCTGTTGATGACTGCCCATCTGTCCAGATCCCTTTGCAAGCCCTCTTGCCCCTCTAGACAGTCAGCAGGGCTTCCCAGTTTGGTGTCACAGGTGAAACTGCAAATAGTGCCTTCAACTCCTGCATCCAGAGCAATGACAGAAACGCCAGGCAGCTCTGTCCCTAGGACTGAGCCCTGAGGAGCAGCTCTAGTGACCTGTTTTTTTGTTGTTACTCATGAGGGTCTCTTGTCAGCACAGGCTGTTCTGTGTCGTTACAACGAGGAGAGTCAGAAACACTCAGCCTTAAGCCTCAGTAAAGAGCATAACCCTACCCAATATGAGGAGCGTATGCGGATACAGAAAGCTGGGGGGAATGTCAGGTAAGTGCCTCAAGGGTGTGAGTGAGTCGGTCTAAACTTTGGACCTGAGCACTGAGTTTTCTGAGCCCAGCAGTCATGCTAGTGGGAGCCCAGTGAGAAGGTGTTGCTGCTTTGGGAGGCAGAGTGTTGCTTCAGATGTCTTATGAATTTAGTAGCTTGAGTTGATTGATGGAGACTGTTTTCCCTGGGGCTTAGACTGGGGGCAGGGTGCTGTGCTGCAAAGGCTGGCACCCCTTGGGCATGCATAACCTCAGCTTTACTTGTTCAGTAAGTTACCACTTGCTTCACACTGGCATTGAACAGAACTCACTTCCTTGTTTGCAGCATCACCTCTCCCTCTTTGCCCTCTAAGAAGAGGGGTAGGTTGAGAGGGCACAAGAAGCCCTCCCAAGAAGATGGTATTCCTGCCCTGGGGGTAGGCTGATGCACTAAGGTGTCTGCACCGAGGGAAGTTTCTGGTGTCGGAGTGAGTTTATCTTTGTGATTCTGTGCACTTAGGTGTGCATGGCCTTGTTCTCCTTACCTCTGGGAAGCATGTGCTGCTTCTAATGCCTCTGCACCCAGGAAAGAGATAAGTTGTTGAACCTGGGGAAGAGAAGCCTCAAAGGGGACCTCAGAGTAGTTTCTCAATACATGAAGGGGGCTACAGAAAGGCTGGGGCAGGACTTTTGAATAGGGTTCAGGATGGCGGGACTAGGAGGAATGGATGCAAATTGGAAGAGGGGAGATTGTGGCTAGAGATAAGAAAGCCTTCTTAACTGAGAGGGTAGTGAGACACTGGAAGAGGCTGCCCAGAGAGATTGTGGATGCCCCCTCCCTCCCTGGAGGTGTTTAAGGGCAGGCTGGATGAGGCACTGAGCAACCTGGTGTAGTGGGAGGTGTCCCTGCCCATGGCAGGGAGGTTGGAACTAGATGATCTTTATGGTCCCTTCCAACCCAAACCATTCTATGATTCTCTCCTGAGAACTTGGGGGTCATCTCCCTGTGTGCCTGGGAGCCTCCCACTGCTTGCAGTTCAATATTGGGTACCCATGAGGAGCTGCAATGTTCCTGAGCATGTTGCTGCTCCTCTGGCTTTTAGAGTTCAGTTTCTTTGGTGTGGTCTTTATTTGCACATTTTTTCAAAAGAAAAAGTCTGTTTTTTTCAAGTTTGAATGCCTTCCTCCACGTGCAGAAAATGATTTCTCTATATCTGCAGGCAGAGCAGAAATCTGAAGTAGTTAAGGCGTAAGACAAATTTCCAAGTGCTGGGAAACGTGAGTGTTTCTGATTGGAGAAATGTAGCAGCATCACTTGCTCTGAAGCTGAAAACAGCAGGAGGACTTCATGCCATGGGTGGCACCATTTTAGCCTCCAAACTCAGACACTTCTTCATTTTAACCTCTCTTCTTTTTAACAGCTCTGCACAGAGGCCAGGTGGGATGGTGCTTGAAACAACCTGGGTTGGGGGGTTGGAACTAGATGATCTTGAAGGTCCCTTCCAACCCAAGCCATTCAGTGGTGGCACTGGATGGGCTTTAAGGTTCCTTCTAACAACAAACCATTCTATGGTCAAACCTCTTCTCTGTGACGTACATTGCTTCTTCCTTTTATCTCTGAAGGGGAACTGGTTGGAGTACAAAATGAATAAGCTTGTGTTTTTCCAGAGTGGTATGAAAAGGCCTTTTGAAGGAATAAAATTCTTGCCAGTTGGAAAGATGGAGTATGGGAAGCTGCTTCTATTGGTCTAGACATAGTTAATACAGAAAAGCTGAGCAAATGGAACTGCTTTCTAAGGAGGAGCTCAGGTTTTAGAGAACTGGTTGTTGCAGTCAGTGATTAGTAATGACCAAGTGATCAGGAGAAAGTGCTGCAGTTCTTGATCTGTGGAACTACCCCCAGTTGAGCCAGTCTATAGGTGTCCTTATAAGCACAGCACAAGAGAGGCCGCTGGCTCAGATCTGTGCTTGTCTTGCTGCCACTTCACTCTGTGCTTCTGTTGACACACAGTTTGCTAGGTTCCTTGCCAGAAAACAATCTGGATTCAAACCTCTGCCTCCATGAGTTCAGCTCAGCATATTTTAACACCTCCTTATCCAGCTTGCCAGGCCAAGCAGGACACCCACAGAGGCTGTGGATGCCCCCTGCCTGGAGGTGTTTAAGGCCAGGCTGGATGAGGCACTGAGCAACCTGGTGTAGTGGGAGGTGTCCCTGCCCATAGCAGGGGGGTTGGAACTAGATGTTCTTTGAGGTCCCTTCCAACCCAAATCATTCTATGATTCTATGGCTTGAGTTAATGACGGGGAGATGCAAAACAGCCTTAAACTCTCCTGGCTTCATTTCTTCCTCCTCCACTCGTTTCCCAAAGCTGCACAAAACATGCTGAAAGGGAAGGAGACATTGAAGGGAAGATTTGAACTTGCTGGGGAGGTGAGTGGAAATTGATGTGAGGCAGCTGAAGGCACCTTGAAGAGTGTCCCCTGTCAGGCAATGCAGTGAGATACGTGTTTGTGGGGGATGGTTCTTCATGTTTTCTTCTTTCTTTCAGGGATGGAAGAGTCCTGGGAGTGCTGGAGGTTTCCCGCTCCATTGGAGATGGCCAGTACAAACGCTGTGGTGTTATCTCTGTGCCAGATATCAAACGCTGCCAACTGACACATAATGACAGGTAAGGTGTGACCACGTGTGAGGGTGCGTGCTGCCTCCTTGCTTTCTTCAACAGATGCAGCACAAGCTGCATGACCCTACCTGCAAGGCACTTGAGACCAAACACCCAGAATTAGAGGATGCTTTCATTGCTGGCATCTCTCTGCTCCTGTCTCTTATCAGTCTCTTATCACTCTGGTAATGCTGCTGCCTAACTATGCCACGATGCTGTGAGAGCTCCTGCTGGAAGAGCTTCACAGCAGTGACAATGCACGTGAGCTTTAGACTTCATGCTCTGTGTAAGTTCACACAGCAGTGTTCAAGCAGTTGTCTTGAATTCTTCGGTCCCTGTCTTGTTCAAGGGTTGTTGCCACAAGTACCACTACATTCAGCTCTGATGTATGAAGATTTGAGAAACTTTAAGGAGTGGTTGGCAACAACAAATTGCCACGGGCTTTCATCTCGCTGTGGCCCTGCAGGCTCTCTGAAGGGAGAGTGTAATTCAGTGCTGCTACTTTTTCTGGGAGCGGAGTTCCAGATCAAGTGAAATATTTCTCAAGATACTGTGAGCATCAGGCTTTGAAATTATGTCTTCATCAACATCTGCTGCTGTGGCAGCTTGGCCATCTCTGCAGGATATTTGTAGTTTTCCTTGCTCAATGATTCAAGTTAGGGCTTCTGTTTAATACAATCCCTTGTGCAGGCAAGAACTGCATGGCAATCTGTCTTCCTCATCTTCTGGTGGGCAGCTTCTTGCTTCTTACACCTTAACTGGTGAGATCTTCTTGCATTGGAGGCAAGGAGATCTCAGCCATTTTGGGATTGTATCTTCCTCTCACCCAACCACCTGGAGCCTGTGGCAGTAGCTTGTGACAGAGTTTTCTAGTCGATTTAATGCCTCTGTTACTGGGTTAAGCTGCTAGGTTTCTTTTGAATATTTCTATTTAAGTTCTCACATACCCCATGGGCATGTAAATGTAAAGGACTTGGAGATGAAGGCAAGGTATTAAGCTGGCTGTATTTCTCTTATCACTTGCATTGGCTGCATTCATGTGTGAATGAAAAGGTCTCAAAGGAAAGAAGCAGTTCCAAGAGAAAGTGAGCTTTCTAGCAGGGTTTGGCCTTGCCTAAGGGTACAGTGTCAGTGGGACTGCCAGGATGTCCTCATCCTGGTCTTACATGTTTGCCTAGCCTGTGGCCTGTACTTTGGACCATGAATGGTCAGTTCTAGAGCACCTGAAGGACTTCTGGTGATTCCTAGACGTTTTCAGATTAACTTAATGGCATCTTCTCTTTGGACTGGAGAACAGATACTCATAATGGTATCTTACCTTTTGCCTGGACCATGAATACTCATAAAATAGGTTGGAAAGATTTTATTGTATTTGGGGAGCCAAAGAATTTAGCCTGGGAACCTGTTTCTGTTTGCTTTCCAGGTTCATTCTGATAGCCTGTGATGGCCTCTTTAAAGTCTTCACACCAGAAGAAGCTGTGAACTTCATTGTGTCCTGCCTGGAGGTGAGGGGAAGACAGCATGGGGGCTGGGTTTGTCAGTGAAGGGAGCACAAACCAGAATGACTCTTGACCTGCAGAAAAACCTATTTCTGCCCTTAACCCTGAGATTGTTCTTACTTGTTTTATTCCCTGTGCTTTGAAATTAACATGTGCTTCCACCAACACACTTTGCTGGGGAGGGTGGAGGGTGAGGCAGAGGAGCAGTTGGTGCCATCTTTCCTTGTTCCAACAGGATAAGAACATTCAGAGGAGAGAAGGGAAGCTGGAAGCTGACACTCGGTATGAAGCTGCCTGTAACAGATTGGCCAATAAGGCAGTGCAGAGAGGCTCAGCTGACAATGTCACAGTCATGCTGGTCCGGATAGAGCACTGAGGGATGAGGTGCAGCAGCAGGAGGCCCTGGCTGGTGGCAGATGTAAGAGATGGGAGAGGCTGGCTTTGCATGTGTGTGTGTGTGGCAGAGGGAGGGAGCATCCTGCTGAATGCTCTTCAGTGTAAATAAAGTTTTGCTTTTTTCTAATAGTTTTAGCTCACTTGGCTAGCTGTGTTTTCCAAGTAGCTGCCATAGTGGATCAGTGTGTGCAGAGACATCTTGTCCTGTCAACTCTCTTGTGAATGCCTTGGTAAACCAAATAAATCCCTATGGCAGAGAGCAGGCATCTGTGGGCACCAGCTGTTCCCAAAGGTGCAGTTCTGCTCTTTGTTTCTGTACTTGGGAGGCCTTGTGAGAATTCTGAGCTCTTAGGATTAGTGGGAGCTCCTGATCAGGCTGTGCCCTACAGACTGTGCAGCAAGCCCCTCCGGCCACCAGTGTGGGATGTGGTGTAGGATGACTTCTTGGCAGTGGGAAGGGAATGGAATCTGTCACTTCTGAAGTTGGGTTGTGAGCTTGTGTGCCACAGGGTGAGACACTGCCACTCTGCAAGTGGAATCTGTATTTTCCCAATGTTTGCAGAGAACGTGGGGGCTTCAGAATCATCAAATCATCCAGGGTGGAAGGATCTTTAAGGTTATGGAGTCCAACCCAATACTGCTTGGTCCACCACTAAACTATGTCCCTCAGTACCTTCCAGGATGGAAGGACTAGGAGTAATGGATGCAAATTGGAAGAGGATAAATTTAGGCTGGAGATAAGAAAGAAGTTCCTTATAGTGAGGGTGGTGAGACAATGGAATGGGTTTTCCAGAGAGCTAGTAGATGCCCCCTCAATCCCTGGAGGTGTTTAAGGCCAGGCTGGATGAGGCACTGAGCTACCTGGTCTAGTGGAGGTGTCCCTGCTTATTGCAGGGGGATTGGAACTTGATGGTGTTTAAGGTCCCTTCCAACCCAAACCATTCTGATTCTGTGACCTGCTTACAGGGCAAGGGCCTACCTGACTTGAGACCCTCATTAGGTGTGCAAGAGGCAAAACCCAGCAGGAACATGGAGCTGGGAAAAGGGGCTGTTCAGGGGGTTGGAACTAGATGATCTTTAAGGTCCTTTCCAACCCAAACCATTCTATGATTCCATGAATATCTTCAGGGATGGAGGCTCAGATGGCTCCCTGGCCAGCTTGTTCCAATGTTTGATAACACTATGAAAAAATTTTTGCTAGTATCCATCTTAAACTTCCTCTGGCACAACTTGAGGCCTTTTGTCTTATCACCTGTTATTTGAGAGAAGAGCCCAACCCCTTCCTCACTGCACTCTTTTTGGGGCATTGTAGAGAGCAAATATACTTGAGGTGGCAGAAGTAGCTGGAGTTTGCTTGTGATGTTTATGGAAAATGTTTTCATCCAATGGAGCTTCCCAGGTGGCTGAGAGAGGGGCAGGACTGTGTGCTTGTCTGCCTGCTATCTGAGGAGCAGACATCTTGGGTCTGAGAGATTTGGTATGAAGTGTCTGGTATCTCATCCCATCCCCATTCCCATACCAGCTGTTGCTGCAGGGAGTTTGTGTTGCTGATTTTGAGAGAAAATCTGGCTGAGGACCAAGTGAGAGCATGAAAGCTGACAAGATGGTGTTTCCACAGCCCTAAAACTCTAGATAATGCAATTTTTCCTGGGTGAGAAGTTGCTAGGAGGGAGGTGGGACCAAGGCATGTGGGACAGTCTTTGTGGTGGTTTCTTGCACAGCCTCTGTACTCTGTGGTCCCAGAGAGGGTGGTGATGCTGTTCTGTGCATTGTCCTGTGCAGGGCTGTGAGGCTTCCCAGGCTCTTTTCTACTTCCCAGAGGTTTGGGAGATGGCCCCAGATCCTGGGCTGTCTGTTTTTTCTTGAGTACATAAAGGCTGTCCTGTGATTTGGGTCAGGTGGCTTGACCATCTTTCATCTTTTTCTGCTAGGACAGAAGTCAGTGAAGCTCATGGATTTAATGCTGACAGTTGAACTGACTCAGACCAGCTTACGCTAGTCCTCCACATCTCCTGCAGAGCACTGAGGAAGGAGGTGGCCCTGTGGCACCTGTTCTGGCCAGTGCTTCCCTCTGTCAGCTTGTTCTAGCTGTTCCTGTAGACTCTGATGTAAGGCTGCACTATGGGATGAGCTGAGAGGGAAATATCCCTGTTGGCAACACGTTCTGCTTCTCTTGAAAGTCAGATTTGGAGAGCCAAGGCAGAGTATCAGAGTTTATTCAGACTGTAGCAAAAGGAACCCTGATCTTGGAAGGACAACTTGCCTTCCTTTCTCACCTCCCTTCTTTTCACCTCTCCTGTGCTGGGGAGAGGTGTGTTGTGCTGAGGGGCTGAGCCAAGCATCCATGTCTGGTGCTCCCCTCCAGGAGACCCCTCCCATTACCAGTGCAAGAGCTGGTGGGAGAGGTTATATCAGTCTTGTCTATGACTGTCTTCTCTCCTCCTCCCCCCTCTCACAGCTCTTATTTCCTTCCTTTCAGAATAGAATCATATAGTTTGGCTTGGAAGGGACCTTCAAGTTTGTCTAGTTCCAACCCCCTTGGCATGGCCATGGACACCTCCCACTAGACCAGGTTGCTCAGTTCCTCATCCAGCCTGGCCTGAAACACCTCCAGGAAGGGGGTATCCACCACCTCTCTGGGCAACCTGTTCCAGTGTCTCAGCACCCTCACAGGAAAAGTCTTTTTTTGGATATCTAGCCTGAACCTGCCCATACTACCACAATATCCATTACTCCTAGTCCTTCCATCCTGTACCCTATTCAGAAGTCTTACCCCAGCCTTTCTGTAGCCCACTTCAGGTACTGAGAAGCTACTATGAGGTCCCCTCTGAGCCTTCTCTTCTCCAGGCTGAACAACCCCAACTCCTTCAACCTGTCCTCAGAAGGGAGTTGCTGTATGCCTTTGGTCATCTTCATAGCCCTTCATAGCTTCAGAAAGCTCCAACCAGGAAGATAATAATATGACAGTGTGACAGTGAACAATGATTTCCATAAAATATATCATCCTCTCTGGTAGGGAACAGAAGCCCCATGGAGCAGGTTTCACCATGTATGTGAGTAGACAGCCAGGTAGCAAGGCAGATTCAGCCTCAAGGTTAGTGGAAGTCATTAAAAACTGCTTGTTTCCTGGTAGGGTGATGCCAACAAGAGGTTTCCTGAAAAGAAACTCTCTCTGCCTCATTACTGCTGCTGTAGGGACCTCTGAGACCATGACCTCAGGGGTGAGCTTTCAGCCCCTGTCCCAACACCAAAATTAGTCCCTTGTGGCCTTAAGCACCTCTTTCAGTTTTGTGATCAATTGCATTGAGTTCGCTCTCTCCCTTGCTTGCCAGGTCCCCAACAGTGAGTCCTCTGGTCTCTTTTCAGGGGTGCTTGGTAGGAAGGGAAGGCAGATGATCTCATTGAGACCATGGGGCTCTGGAGAAGGTCTGACACTTCAATGGGTGCCAGCAAAGAGATTCTTCTTGTGTTTCCCCAGTTTTGGGTGGGATGGGCCATGCTTTGGGAGGCCTCAAAATGTAACCCTATAAGCTTGGAATGGTTGTTCTTTAAAAAACAAATGAAACAAACAAATGGAGAGCAATAGCCAAATCATGTTTATAAGGCAAAGCTGTCTTCCTCCCCTCCCCCCCAATGGTGATGGGGAACACACTCCCACTGCCCTAGGTAGCCTTGCAGAGGGGTCTCCATCTCCTCTCCACGGAGCAGAACCTGCAGTACCGGGGGGTGGCTGTGACAGGTGATGCTGTAGGCCATCCTACCAAGTGTGGTCATCCTGGAAAGCCTCTGTCCACTTTGAGGTGTCCATGAAGACAGAGGAGGTGCTGTGGAAGAGCCAGAGGCAGGGCAGGGAGCCCTCCCGTGTCCAGAGGTCCTTGGTGCAGTCATACACTTCCATCTCCACCCGGTAGTCCCCATCCATGCCTTTCCAGTGGCCACCGGTGACAAAGAGGCGGTCACCCAGTGGCACCATCCCGCCGTTCTCGTGGAGGGTGTGCAGGAGCTGCACCTAAGCCAGTGGCAGGGTGAGAGGCAGAGGGACCTCTGACTCCCATCGTGGAGAACATGGACTGAGCAAGCCCATCCCCAGGCCCTGTCACCTCTATGAGGTCTTGTCCTGCTTTGAGCAGCATCCTTGTGTGTGGGGATGAGGTTTGGAGTGTTAGGGGGAGCCTGGGGAGGATTGAAGTGGATAGTCAGGCTTCATAGCCCCACTAGGGGAAGGTAGTGCTGGAAGAAGTGGAGTGCCTGTGGTTTCTGTAGTGTAAGCACTGCTTCAAACCAGTAACTCTGTACAAGACCCATGTTCTTAGTTGCAGGTGTCATGGGGAAGCAGGGAAGGAATAAGTGGGACACATTCAGCTCTGTGGGTGTTAATAGTGCCAAGGAATAGGGGTGAGGGGAGAGGAGTGTGAGGATGTAGCCATGGTGTGCTGAGTCGGAGGGAAAAGCCTGACTGCCCCTCTCCCCCCATCCTACCTTCTGCCAGATGTTGGCCTCTGGGTTGTAGACGTGGACCTTCTTGGTGTTGTCCCCGATGAGATAGATGAGCCCATGCAGGGTGGCGCAGCGCGGGGCTGAGAGGTACTTGGGGATGAAGGGAGAGGTGATGACACTCCACAGATCTGCAAGGAGCAGCCATCAGCAGAGAGCCTCCCCCACCTTGGCTCTGCTGCAGCTGCTACTGATGAGCCTGTGCCTATTTCAGAGGGAGTTTGGAAGGGAGGGGACAGAGCAGCCAGGCAGAGGCCTCCCAAATGAGGCTTGCTCTTGCCTAAGGAAAAGCAGAAGGGATGTTTGGGGGGGGAAGAGGGTTGGGATAAGGGTGATCACCAGGAAGCCACCTGAGGAGGTGACATTGTCACAGAGGTTTAGTTTCTTCCCCAAGGAAAACAGACAGGCAGCCACCTCCCTCCGTAGGGATCCCACCCCACTGTGGTGCAGGAGTAGGCTATGCTGGAGAGGTCACCAACTCAGTTCTGCACTGCCAGCAGCTCTGCTCCAGACCCTGCTCATATCCAGCCACATCCCATGGGACTTTTGTCTGGCCTGGTGGCAGGGGTCCCCGCTCTTCAGGAAGGCAGTGGTGGGGCCAGTTCTCACCTTGCACGGGGTTATAGCACTGCAGGGTGAGGGCATTGTACTTGACGGCGCAGGAGCCCACCAGGTAGAGCTTGCCCAAACAGCTACTGGCTGCGAAATTGCTGACATACTTGAGGGCTGGGCTGATGGCACACCAGCTCTTGTTGTAGGGGTCATAGCGCTCCACCTCCACCATGTCCACCATTGTCCCTGCAGGATGGCGAGATGCTGCAGCCACCCCACTGCTCTGGGGCATCTGTGGACTCCCAATGCATACAAGAATCACAAAATATCAGGGATTGGAAGGCGCCTCAAGAGATCACCTGGCCCTATCCCCCTGACAGAGCAGAAACACCCAGATCAGGTCACACAGGAAGGCATCCAGGAGGGGTTTGAATGTCTCCAGAGAAGGAGACCCCACAGTCTGGGCAGCTTGTGCCACTCTTCTCTCGTCCTGACAAAAGTTTTTTCTTACATTTCTGCGGAACCTCCTGTGTTCCAGCTTGCACCCATTGCCCCCATTGGAGGTCACTGAGAAGAGCCTGGCTCCATCCTCCTGACACTCACCCTTTACATATTCATAGATATTAATGATGTCACCCCTTGGTCTCCTCCAAGCTGAAGATACCCAGCTCCTTCAGCCATTCTTCTTAAGGGAAATGCTCCAATCCCTTCATTATCTCTGTCTCTGTACAGGACTTTCTCCAGCAGTTCCCTGTCCTTCTTCAACTGAGGGCCCCAGAACTGGACACAATAATCCAGATGTGATCTCACCAGGGCAAAGTAGAGGGGGAGGAGAAGCTCTCTTGACCTCCTGACTACACCCCTTCTTATACACCCAAGGATGCCAGTGGCACCCACAAAGTGTTCATGGCCTTACCCCCAATGACGTAGATCTCCCCATTGAGAACAGCACTCGTGTGGTTTGTCCGGGCTCTTAGCATGGAAGTGATGGGCTTCCAGGCACCATCCTTGAGGCAGAAGCACCAGGCCTGGGTTGTCGACCATGTGTCATTCTGGGACCCTCGGGAGCCACCTTGGGGAGGGACAGGTCAGCTGGGCCATCCCCTCCCACACAGCTGTCCCTGAGCATGGCCCTTCACCCATGGCCACAGCCATCCAGAAGGAGAGTGAGGAGAGGGCTTTGCTCAGAGAGGAGAGCAGGTCCTGGCCTCACGCCAGTGCCCACATCTTTGTCCCCCCATCATCCATCCCTGCTCCTTGGGGAGCCCTGGCACCTACCTGTGACATACACATCGTTGTTCAGGGCTACCAGGGAAAAGCCCCATTTGTTGTAATCAGGAAAGTCGGGCAGAGCCATCCAGCGCCCTACAACCCAGCGGAGATGACTGATTACTACCTCCAGCAGTGATGCTTTTCAGCAGCACCCTTTCACTCTTCTTCCCCCTCCTCCTCAGTGCCCCTCTTGACACCAGGGGGGTGTTTGGAAAGATAGAAGGTTCATCGACATGCAGGAGGAGGTGTGCGTTTGCCTCATCCCCACCATGGATACTTACTGCTTTTGGGGCTGTAGAAGGCAAAGTTCCTGGGGGCAGCTGGCATCTCCAGCCCTCCTTCCTCATCCTCACTTTCCTCCAGCACACGGCCCCCGACCACCACCAGCACCTCCTCCAGCTTCTGTGGTAAGGCTGAGGGGTTCTTCCAGACACTGGCATTGCTCTGCCCCTGATGGAGAAAGCAGGGCAGGAATGTCAGGCTCTGAGCTGAGCCTCCTTCCTGGATTGGGGAATTTGGGACGGGGTACCCACCGTGGCGCGGGATCGGGCAACAAGCGCCTTGCTGGCATCTGAATCACGTACAAGGGGCTCAGTGGCAAGCAGGTTCTGCAGGTACTGGTCAGGCAGTGAGACAAGGTGGGCCAGCTCCAGCAGCTCAGGCAGGAACTGGGCTCGGGGTCCTGGGTCATGGCGTACCCAGCGCAGCACAGCCTCAGCCAGACTCTGCTCCTCTTGGACCTGCAGCTGGTCATTGGAAAGGTAGAGGGCCAACCTCTCCTTGGAGAGTTGGAGGAACTCCTCCTGCTGGGAGACAGCTTCAAAGTTCTCCTGCAAGAAAGACCAGGCCTTGGAGGAGACCTCGGGACAGCCGTGGCTCTCACCAAACTCACAGATACCTAGGCAGTTGGTGGCATCCATCTGCTGCCGGAGGTAGCGGCTGCAGACCTTCTGGATGGTGGGGAAGTGGAGCTGGCTGGAGGTCCTCATCAATCCCTCCACATTACCCTGGTTGATGGTGACCTTTCCCGTGTAGGCGAAGTCGAGCAGCATCTCCAGCGCGCAAGGGTCCACCTCCTTAAGCTCCACCCGCGCCGCGATGCTCTCGGCGAAGTCGCCGGAGAACATGGCATGGAAGTAGTGGCTGCAGAGGGCCAGCACCCCGCGGTGACAGGGGAACTCCTGCCCGCCTGCCACCAGCGTCACGTCGGCCAGCTTGGGGTTGGTGCGCAGCCGCTGCAGCCCCTCCAGCACGCCCTGGGCGTGCGAGGGAAGGCAGAAGTCAAAGTCATCCATGTTCCTCACCATGGCGCTTAGGGGGTGGCCGCAGGGCTTTGCAAAGCCTGAGTAAAGTGTGTCCCTGCCAGGAAAAGGAGATGACATCTCCCTCTCTGTTTCCCACGGCCCGCCTCCTCCCCACAACCCTCCGATTCACAGGCAGAAGAGCTCCCTGGTGCTCCCCGTTCCCACGAGTGGCTGGGATTCCCCACTGCCACAGATGGCTGAGATTCCCCCCTCTCCACGCTCCGCGCTGCCCTGCGGGGGCTGACCCCAACTTCTTTTGGGGGGGTTTAGGGAGGTGGAGGCAGTTTTAAGGCCAAGCTGAGCCCTGCTTCCTCCCGCTCTCACCTGGGCTCCGCCGTCGTCTCGGCAGTGGGGAGCCGCGACACGGGACCCGTTATGGGGAGGGAGGGACACGCTATTTTTAGGTGACTCTCTGCTCTTAAAGGCGCCGCAGGAGCAGATGCAGAACCGCCCATCCCTGTCACCCCGCGGCTTGGATGCTTTTTGGGGAACATCGCTGCGGCAGCCGGGCACCGCACGCCTCGGGGAGCGGGGGGATGAAGGCTCCCCCCGGCATCTCCCTCGACCACTCCGGGTGCCTCGCCGTGTTTCTTCCCCAACCTCTCCCCAGCTGCGGCTGCTAATCCCAAGTGTTAAATATAGGGCGTTATCTCAGCCCTCGGAGGACACAAATAAACAGTGGTGGCGGCCGCCTCGCCGCGGGGAGTGCGAAGGGGGGAGGGACAGCGATCCCGGGTGAGGGTGGAGGTGCCGGGGCCGCCCCCCGTCGCCCAAAAGCTTTCCCCGTCTTCCGGGAAAGCCTCGCTCAGCCGAGACACAAGATAAAAAGCGGTTTATTGCAACCCTCGCCTCCACCCAGCCCTGCCCGGCGACAGGGCATCACTCCTCCAGGCTGAAGATCTCGGCTTCCTTCTCCTTCCAGAAGGCGAAGCTGCGATCGATGTAACGGCAGATCTCTTCCGCGTCGTCCCCTGTCTCCCCCGGCCTCCGTTGAGCCGAGCTTTTAGGGGAACCGAAAAACCTCTCCTTGATGTCGTCGAAGCCGTCCCGCCAACCCCGCCGGCCGGCGGCGATCTCGTCGATGACGGCGCGGTGGAAGGAGCGCACGGCGGGCCAGCCGTGCCTCCCAAGCTGCTCGAACACCTCAAAGCAGAGGAGGTGGCGGCCCCGCCGCTCCTCGGGGGACAGCTCCTGCTCCAGGATGCGGAAATAGCCCAGCATGAAGAGCTCGAGCGTCAGGCTGTCGTAGTCGGCCGGGCTCCCGTCGGAACTCGTCACAAACTGCTCTGGGGAAAGAGGAGCCGGGCCGGCAGCGGGGGGCGGTGGCGGCGGGTGGCGAGAGGCGGCGTCCCGCCAGGCGCCCAGAAGCCGCTGGATGGCCGCTCTCTGCCGCGCCAAGCGGGCCGCGGCCTCCTCCCCTCTCCCCGCCGCCTCCCGGGGATCTCGGGAGAGCAGCGGAGGGGGGGGACCATAAGCGGACCGTCTCCAGTGGCTCAGAAAGAGCATCACGATCCGCTCCTTCCTCAGGCTTCCCCACTCCGGCCCCAGGAAGCCGCCGCCGCCGCCGTCGGAAAACGCCTCTTCGCAACTGATGCCCGAATCGCTGGCGGCCTCGGCCGCGCTGCCCGCCGCCGCCTTCCCCTCCGCCTCCCCCCAGGCGGGCTCGAAGGCTCCGCGGAGGCTGCGGACACAGACCCCGCACTGCTGGATCTCCCGCTGCGCCAGGCTGCCCGACGGCTCCCGCGTCTGCCCAGCAGCGGCGGGGGGAGCGGCGGCGGGGAGAGGGGAGGCGACCCGCGCCCCGTCGGCGTGTGCCAGCAGCG
>VZTY01016581.1:207-14910 GCA_013400935.1 Turnix velox | reverse complement strand
GGCCGCACCACAGAGGCAGGGGCTGCCCGGGGTCGGGTGGGGGACTGCGCACGGTGATGCTGAGCAGCGAGGCGGGCAGCAGAGCCCGCAGCTCCCGCACCAGGCGCCGCAGCTCGCCCTGGTAGGCTTCGCACTTCCGCCGCAGCCGCAGGCTTTCCACCGCCCGCTCCAGCTGCTGCAGGTCGGCCTCGGTCAGCAGCTCGCCGAAGGGGCCCAGCACGGCCTGGCGGGAGGGTGAGAAGCGCCAGGCGTCCCCTTCCTGCCGAGAGCGGGCCGTCAGCGTTCTCCCTACCCTAAGGCTGCTGCCTGCCGTCGTCCCCCGCCACCGGGCCGCTCCCTACCTGGCCGCCCGCCGCCTCTTCATCGACCAGACGGGCCCGCAGCCGGCGCACCATGACCTGCCGCTTCCATTCGGGGATGGGCTGGCCCCACTCGTCGTGGATGGGCACCAAGGAGTCCGCGTCCGCCTCGGCGGGGTCCAGCTCGGGATGGCAGGCGGGCTCGTACGCGGCATCCTGTGCGGGCAGAGTCACGGGCAGCTGGGCGGTGGTCGGGCAGCAGAATGAGGGGAAGAACCGGGGGGCCGCGGGCGGAGCCAGCGACCTACCGAGTGGGCGAAGAAGGGCGCCGGGATCCTGGCCCGCTGCGAGGGCTTGCGGAGCTTCAGCTCCGCTGGCACCGACTTGGCGAGCTCCATCCCCCGCCGGGCCGGGCCGGGCCGGGGACTGCCGGGGGCAGAAGCCACCTCCTGGAGGAGGGCAGGCAAGGGGAGATGGATCCCTGGCACCCACTGTTCCCCCCGCCACGTGTGACCGGGCGAGGGTTGCGCAGCGAAGGTGCCCGGCGCATCGCTCCTGAACTTGTGTGAAACCTCCGGGAAAGACCCACGGGTGCAGGTTTCTTTCAGAGCTACCGAGACCCCTGCCTCCCCCCGCTTCCACTCCCGCCGCCCCCAGGACAGACTCCGCGATGCTCCCGCAGCCGAAGACCGAGCCCGGGGCCGCCCCCAAGCGCCGACAGCCCGTTTTTCGTGCCCCCCCGTGTCGCTGCCTCGTTCTCCGTGGGGCTGGCTTTCCCCGGGGAATGGGAGTGCCAGCTGCTTTACCTGCCGTGAGGGGCTGTGCCGGCCACCGGAGGCAGGAGGCAACCGGGAGTCCCCCGTCCAGCGCAGGGGGTCGGTTGCTGCCCTGCCCGGGCGGTGCCCGGCGGTGGGTGCAGCCGCACCCCCAAAGTCCCCCGCGCAGGGAGCGAGGAGCACTTAGGGACGGGAGGGGAGGCTGGAGGGGGGGTCGGGCAAGGAGCATCGCATTAATATTTGACAGGGGCATCGAGTGGCAGCAGCACGGGAGCTCTGCGGGTGGGACCACTGCCAGTCCTGGAAAGAGCAGTCCTGTAGGGAATGGGCAAATCTGGTCATGGCGCCTGTTCCCCCTCCCATCCCAAAGCCAGTCTGGGCTTTGGGGACTTGGAAAGGGTTTCACTCTGGCTGGCAGAGTAGGCAGATACTTGCAGTGTGGGGTCTTTAGTCAGAGGATGCCACATCACTGCCCCAGCGGCTGTTACTGATACTCAGCCATGTTTGTGTTCTTCACTCCATCAGCATCCATTATGCATGTCCCAGATGGGCTCGGTTACACGTGAGAAATTCCATCGAGGGGCTGGAAGAGAATCAAGAAGCAGCGGATCAAAGCCTTTGAACGTTTATCAGCCCATCCAGGTTCTATTACGGATCCAAACTCTCATCCCTTCCCAGAGCCCGGCGTGAGCTGACTCCTGGCCCTGAGTGGCTCTTGTTGGGAGGGGCTAGTGAGCTGACACCACCCAACGAGCGGGTTACACCCACAGCAGCACAGAGGCCTGCAATATTGATGGAGGATGTTGTATGGAGCACAGGAACATGGCCTGGTGCCGGAGACACCACATGTCTCAGGTTAAGCTAACAGACAGACAAACAGCAAGTAGCACTACAGCCTGTCTCCCTATAGCTGCCAGCAGGGTGGGTGAGGGATGGAACTCTGCCAGTGACTGTGAGGGTTAAATCTTCCTCCAGGTGCTAGAAATCCACTTGCAGATATCCCACTTTCTGCTCTCCTGCAGCGCTGGGGGAGGACAGGGACATCTGGATGCCTGGGTCCCTTTGGTGGAGGCTGTAGTGCTGAGCTGTTGGGGTTCCCTTCTGGCACTTTTGTTGTTGATAAAATCTCTGTATGTTTGCAGTTTTTACTAAGAAGCCCTTTAGGATGCACCCTGTGTGCAAAAGGTATTTCATAGAATCATAGAATGGTTTTGGTTGGAAGGGACCTTCAAGATCATCTAGTTCAACGCCCCCCTGCCGTGGGCAGGGACACCACCTACTACACCTGCTTGCTCAGTGCCTCATCCAGCCTGGCCTTAAACACCTCCAGGGAGAGAGGGGGCATCCACAACCTCTCTGGGCCACCTATTTTAATGTCTCACTACCCTCACTATAAAGAATTTTTCTTCTATCCAGCCTAAATCTCCCCTTTCCCAATTTACATTACTTATTCCTAGTCCTGCCATCTTATTAAAATGGCATATCTTATTAAAAAGTCCCACCCCTGCCTTTCTGTAGGCTCTCTTCGGATATTGGTAAGTATTTGTGTTTCTGATAACTGTCTACCTTTGTTTCACTCCTTGCTCTAAGAGAAAGATGTCCTCCAGCTTTTTGAGGAGGAACAGTTAGCTATTTTTCACTAGAGGAATGCAATGCCAGCTTGGTTTTGAACAGAGATTATCCCTATTTTAATAATGATTCGAGCTGAGCAGATGATTAAAAAAACCGAACACCCAGGGCCATTAAAACCTGGCCAGAAAACTTCAGCCCCACTCCTTAAATTACAGCTAAATTTTATAATGAAGATAATAGTTCTGCACTGCAAAAGTTTGAGCAAGTTAATTTTAAGTGTGTGCAATATAATTAAGAAATCTCTTCGATGTCATCTAGAAACTTAAAATGCAGTTTTTTGGTTATCTTCTCTACTTTGCAGCTGTGCAGTAGATCTGTCAATAATAGATTAACCCTCTCTTTGCAGTTACATGAGGTTATCACGTTTGAGCTACAAGGTTTATTACCCCTTTTTGGGCAGTTAATATCCAAAGGCAGAAAGCAAAAGTCTTTCTCTTCTGGGACAGATAGAGCAACAGATTAATGAGATACCAAACATCCAGACTGTTCTAGAGAGTATGTGTTTATATATAGTATGTCTGAGTGTACTGTTGGGTTTGTTTATCAGTGATGCTGCTGCTGTAAAGCTATATTCCTTTAAATTGTGTTGAATTAGCTGTGGATGAATGTTGTAAGGGCTGAATAACTGTTCTCCCTGTTCTGAGTGGGAATTCCTGCAGTTCTCATAATGGAGTTTTTTCCTACTTGCCTGATCTTATATTGCCAAGTGTATGACAAATGCCAGAGTGAACTTTGAAGTTATACAGTTAATAGGAAAAAGGATTAATGTGGTCTACAAAGACCTCCAACTTATACTGTAAAAACACAGTAAATATCACGAGTACCCTATATATATATATATATTTTTTTTTTTAAGATTCAAAGCTTTCATGTTTTAAACAGTTTACTCTATGCTCTTGCAGCTGATTAACAATATTGAAGGTTAGTAAATTAACAATTCTTGGCAAATGTGTAGAAGAATAGGTCAAGTTTATATAAGCCATAAGAAGAAAGTTTACGTGTTTTTTTACAGTACTGTTTCCCCCTTACATTTATGCTGCAATTGTGGCTGTATTTAGTAGTAATCCAGTGTATCCTGGTATTTTGATCCAATGTCTTTCAGATTTAGGGATCACAGAATATCAGGGAATGCCTCCAGAGAAGGAGACCCCACACCCTCTCTGGGCAGCCTGTGCCACTGTTCTCTCACCCTAATGGATCTCAGTGAGGATACAGTTCATTTTGAGAAAACGGCAATTCCAAATCAACTGCCAGCACTTATTAAAATTTTGCTTTGTTTTTAGGTGAAAACATTAAATAGCTTCATCTAAACTAGCATTCAGCTTCCCTGTGTGTGATTCTAACACCACTGCAATTTGTAGTCTATATATAACTGCTAACAGATAAGCCCCTGTAATTTAGTTTTAATCTAGGGAGGAGAGATAGCAACACCACATTAGTTTAGCTATCTTTCCTCTTTTCAGCACTCCTCCTCTAGTGGCTGCATTGCCTCACTGCTTCCAGCTAGCAGGGGAAAACTGTTTGGAAGTTTAAAAGTCCTAATAATGAGACATCTTAGTGGAGGTCACACGATATGAATGTGCTTTGGGCTTCTTTTCTTACTCGAGTCCAAATCAGTGCTGTAAGAACTGCATTTTCAATGATGGGTAACAAGCAGTGTCACAGTTAAGATTATTATAGAATGGTTTGGGTTGGAAAGGACCTTAAAGATCATCTAGTTCCAACCCCTCTGCCATGGACAGGAACACCTCCCTCTAGATCAGGTTGCTCAATGCCTCATTCAGCCTCCTCCAGGGCTTAAGGGGGCATCTACAAACTCTCTTGGCAACCTGTTGCAGTGTCTCACTGCCCTCACTGTTTTTGTTTCTTTGTTTTCAGTTTTTTTCCCCTAAATTTATAAACCTCTTTCGTCTTTCTCACCTTGGAGCAAGAGATGAAGGAGAGCACCTTCTGCCATGGGCCAAACCACAACATGAAGCACTTTTATATTGTGTAATTGATACCTAGAGGGAAATGTTACTTAGCGTCAAGTTCTGTGTGCATTATTGGTTTGTCTTGTTTCTCTCCCTGCTCCTGTTGGAGACTTTGAAAGCATATGTGAGAAGCGCTACAACTTGTACCTTTGTGGGTAACAGACATGTGATCCACTTGGGAGACACAGAACATGCGATCTGTTGTAGATACTGGATGTGTGTCTGTTCACCTGCCACAGCTTTCTAAATCTTCTTGAGTAGCTGCTGCTTTGAAGATGAGATAATTTGTTTCCCAGCTTTAGCAGTTGGTGCTTGTGGAGCTTTCAAAGTCTTGGTTAATGTCCTTTATCTTTCGTTTTCTGCTTTCTAGAGTGGAAATGGAGAGTTGTGTATTTCTTTGTGTCCAGTAAGTAACTCACTGAACCCTTCTGAAAAGTATGAAGTTAGATGATGGTACAGTGAGAAGTGTAAAGCAAGATGAATTACCCTATTCTACAATGCTTTCATAAATTGCCTGTAAATATTCCTGCCACTGACTCTGAACGTTGGTTGTTCTAGCTGTGATGGAGTCCCTCCCAAGAAAGGCAGGCTGCATCCATTCCACAGATGAGAGCTGTGCAGTTGCTGCCAGCAGCAAAGCTACTTAACAAGAGGGCTGCCTTTTGACAAATGTCTTCTGTTGGTAGCCAGAGTTTTGTTAAACACTGCAATATCAGCTGAAGATGTGTGTAACTTTCACGTTTGGCCATCACCGCTAGACTGCTGGAATTTTGCAGGATTGATTTATTGCAGTACAGGATGTTGTTGGTGTGGATCATTAGCTGCCACTGTAATGTTGCTGTTTTCCCACAGCAGAACATCTCTGAAGTTTGTGGAGCTGGCCCTCTGGCCACTTCTAACCTTCTATTCAGAGTTTACAAGAGTAAAGAGCATTTGAGGTGTGATTTGTGCAACCTGGTGTAGTGGGAGCTGTCCCTGCCCATAGCAGGTGGATTGGAACTAGATGATCTTGAAGGTCCCTTCCAACCCAAACCATTCTGTGATTCTGTGGTTATTATTAAGCCCCATAGATATCCTCTGCTTGGAAAAGAGAGTTTCTGGGACAAAATAAACAAACAATATATAAACTTAAATATGACCCGTTTTCCCACCACATTTTTATTTCAGAAAGCATGTCAAGCAGCTCCCAAGGGAATAACACACAAAGAACCAGTTTTATTTAGTTAGTTAGAATAATTCCATTTTAATACTTCCATTAGCCTTTTTAAACCTGGCACTGCAAGGTAATAACATCCTCCAAATATTGACTGATAGAAAAGTAAATGCCATGCAACCATGACAAGCTGGATTTTCAACCAAAATTGTAGAGATAGTAAGGCTGCTATCACAATTCATTTCTACATTAATAAAGCACGTGATTTTTATTGCTAGTTGTTGCCTTCTAGCAGTTAATGCAAAGCTGATAAAATCTTTAATTCAACATTCTTGTTTGCTAGTTTTTGAATATTCATAGCTTATGCACTGGGAAGAAGAGGATAGAGCTTCTTGTGTGGAGTGTGGCACTGAGATATACACCAATGGAAGGAAAAAGAAGGGTCAGTAGAGGTGGGAGGTTGGACTAGATGATCTCTTGAAGTCCCTTCCAATCCCTGAAATTCTCTGTTTCTGTAAGCACCACAAATGGTACTGGCAGACCTGTGCTTGGTTCCTGGAGGTGTACAATTGACTTTGATGTGTGAACTGTGCTGTCATCCTATCAGTGCTGCTGGAGCATCAGGAGCTAATGTGTGAATAAATGGCAAAGTGGAATGGCTTGGTCTTTCCTTCTAGTAAGGCTTTATATTCCTTAGCTTGACAGCTGAGAGATTCAGGATTTGAAAATGTAGTTGAGTCCATGTGCAGGAGGAAGGCTGAAAGGCTGGATGAATCCTGAGTGACTTGGTGCACTCAGCTAGTCATCTGGCACATTCTGCTGAGAGTAACTTGGAGCCACTGAGGAAAACTGACCTTTTCATATGCAAATTGACACTTACCTTGTGTTGAAAGACAAAATCCTTTACTTTTTTTAGAGGAGATTCTTACATTTAGTAATTATGGACCCCTCCTTTGGACATCTGATCTTGCAGGAGACTTAAAATATTTAAGAATTGAATATAGTTGGTTTTTATATGCACTGAGTAAACATTTCCTTCATTGTATGTATTTGAGAAGTGAAGCATATTTGTACAGAGGTATTTCACATTTTTAAGGATTTATCTCACTCTGTAGTCAAGCCTAGATTTTCAGCTGGTAACAGTGCAGCTTGAAGTTCTTCATCAGCTGAGAAACCGCCCTCTTTAATTATTGTTTGCTTGAGAACCATAATAATTAGCATTTAATGTAAAGTATATTTGCATAGGGAGACAACTAATCCCTGAAGGGCATGGTTCAAAGAATCATAGAATGGTTTGGGTTGGAAAGGACCTTAAAGATCATCTAGTTCCAAGCCCTCTGCCATGGGCAGGGGCACCTCCAACTAGATCAGGTTGCTCAATGCCTCATCCAGCCTGGCCTTAAACACCTCCAGGGAGGGGCCATCCACCAAGTATCTGGGCAACCTGTTCCATTGTCTCACCACCCTCACAGTGAAGAAGAGTCAGTACAACACATTTGGAAAGGACAGTTTCTGGCCTTTGGGCAATACATTCCCTCCTAGGAAAGGATCTAATAATCTCAATTTTCTGTAGAGTGTATAGTGTTTTGTCATGTGTTGAGCGTACCATGCTTTCTAGGGAGGCTTAATACTCTGTTTAATATTACCCAAGTGCAAACATTAAAGTATCTATGCATTAATGAAATGCTTTAGTGAAAACAAACCCCTGTGCTGGAGTACCTGACAAGAAATACCTTTGCTTGACAACAAAATTTGTGACTCGAAGTGAAGAATTTAAATATAAATGGGATCCTGGGCTAAAGCTTGCAATCTGTGACATGCTCTTCCAGCTAAGCAAATCCTGTAGTAGCAGCTAAAATTTTGATTCATGGTGATATGCATATAGATGCAAAAAGGATGCCTTCTTGAAGAGTCTGCCTTCACTACTAGGCCATGAATTTCATAGCAGAACTCATCTGTGGAGAATTTTAAGGCTGCTGCTGGTTTTAACTAGGTAATTCAGCCTTTCAAGCTATGTAGCCTTTAGTAAAAAAAGTAGCACCACATACAGTTTTGTTAATGTATTCAGTGCTCCTCTGTTTCCTAATTATAATTCCTAATTCTTATAATTCCTGGTTGTTATTCCTAATTATACTTTTTACAAATTTTTCATTTAATTCTGCTATTCACTGGATTTTGAGTCTTTAATGAGTTTTAAGGTTAGCTATAAAGGTTCCAATGGTTTCACGTACAAAAGGAAGGGAAGCCATGAAAGTGCCATCTTGCTGCTCCAGAAACAGTTTTGTTAATTTATTCTCTTCACACTGAATCCTTAAATTATCTCAGCAGGCCCTGCTAGCTTCCTACTCTGAATTAATGAAACTCTGTTGAACCTGCAAATCTTACAGCTAGAAAAATCAAGTTATTTTCTTAGCTAAAGCAGAACTTCATAAAACTACTGCTTTGTCATTTCCTCGCAAGCTGCAGTAGCTCAGGTAAGTGTAGAATTGTAAAACATGATATAGCTTAGGTTTAATAAAACAAAATGAAGTGTTAATTTGATAATTGTGTGGTTTCATCTGAGCACTAAAACACAATAGTGCATGCCTTACTGCATCATAATGGGCTGTCTCAGGTGGGTTATGGTGATCTCATGCATTTAACCACCCAAAAAGTACAGTGGTGCTTAGTGAAATATGCTGAAATGGTAATGGAGGTTTCTGTCAGAGCTATGCCCTTTGAAGGCATGGACTGTTTTGTTTTAACCACACATTGAAAAGTATTTTCAGCTGACACAAATCTTGTTTCATAGAATGTGCTGAGTTGGAAGAGACCTTCAAAGACCATCTATTCCAACCCCCTGTAGTGACAGGGACATCCTGCACTAGTTGGTTGCTCTGCAAGCCTGGCCTTGGATGTCTCCTGGGATGGGGTCTCCACCTCCTCTCTGGACAACTGGGGCCAGTGTCTCACCACATTCATGGGGAAGAACTTCTTCCTCATGCCTCATGTAATCCTGCCCTGCTCTAGTTTCAAACCACTGCCCCTTGTCCTGTCTCTACATGCCCTGGCAAACAGGCAGTCATTTCATATAACTCTATGCAGGGCAGAGCACATATGAGGGAAGTAGAAATTACACTTAGTAGAAATTACACTTATTTTTGTTTACCCCTTTCTTCTGATATTTTAAAAAGAAAATAAAAATATCAGTTCAGGAGTAAGACTTTATTAGAATAATTAATTGCTAATAATCAATTCATAATAGTTAAAAGGTGACAGAATTGCTAGTAATAAATAACATTAAGACACAAGACAGTTGGAGCTGATACATACTAAAGGACTGTATGATGGGCTTCTCATTTGAAGACCTGTGCATTCTATGAAGATGCCCTTTGTTTCTTACCACTTTTGAATTACATCCTGCAGAGAGCTTTTGGTCAAGTTCTCTGGCCCAACCGAACTGCTTGATGTTTTTATCTGGGAGCCTGAGAATCTTCCTAGACAAGTTCTGCAGTGAATCAGGCAAAGGTGAATGCTGTTAGGGATGATAGCATTCCTTTCTCTTTAGGTTAGAGTTCTCTTTACTGTCTGAATACCTATTTCAGGTCTGATATTATCACATCTTTCGTGTACAGCGTAATAGAGGGAGAGTAAGCAAGTTGTACCCAACTGTTTGGAACGCTCTTGCTCTTTGAGAGCATTTGAGTCTTTGGCTCTTAAACCATATTTCAGGCGAGAATAGGCAGCAGCATCTCTTATAGATCTCTGTCCTCTCCACTCACCTTAGTAGCACTTCAGCTTCTATCTGACCAAAGACATTTCTTAATCACAGTACTGAAGTTGAAACTCAGCCTATTATGTTCCTACAATGTGACTACTAAACCCTAATTGCATGACACTCATTATGGAGTGGTTTGGGTTGGAAGGGACATTCAAGATCACCTAATTCCAACCCTCCTGCCATAGGCAGGGACACCTCCTACTAGACCATGTTGCTCAATGCCTCATCCAGCCTGGCCTTAGACCCAGGGAGAGAGGGGGCATCCACAACCTCTCTGGGCAACCTGTTGCAGTGTCTCACCACCTTCACAGGAAAGAACTTCTTTCTTTTATCCAGCCTAAATCTCCTCTCTTCCGATTTACATCCATTCCTCCTAGTCTTGTCATCCTGGTCCCTATTTAAAAGTCCTAGCCCTGCCTTTCTGTAGGCCCCTTTGCCCAGTGTTTGGAATGGGATCTTGTAATGGAATCCTTTGGCATTCAAGGCATAGTACTTGCTGAGAAACTATAAATGCCATAATTCCAAATGCCTGGAGGTTGTCTTGTTAAGAGTTACAACCATGAGAAGTCAGGCAAGAACAGTCTAGTTTATGCTGCTGAGTAATGAAATCAGCTTTCAAGCAAGGTGGATTTTCCTCACAATATTTTGTGGAGGCTGTTGGTGTTTCTCATGTAGGGCCAGTAACTTCTCCTAAGGCTCGTTTCAGTTGGAGAACTGCTTCTAAAGTTCAAAGGAATAGCTCAGTTTTCAGAAGGCTGTTAATCCCACTCTGTGATGTCTTCACTGTGCTGCTGACAAATTTAGTATCTGATTCTGCAGCTGCCTTTATACTCATGGATCTCTACTATTTGTGAAACCCCATTGAGCTTATAATTTCTTTTACTGCAACATCTATGATCTTGACTGTGAACAAGCCCATTGTGTCAAACACTTTGCAGACAGAATAAAAGGACTGAGAGGTCGATGATTCATGTCAGCCTTCACAGAACAGCCACTTGGTCTACTGTTATTGCAGTGAGAATTTCTGCAGAAATGAACCAGCTTTGTACTGGCCTAAGGAAGTCATTTTCTGTTACCTTTTTACACAGGCAAAAAAGGAAACACAAAAGGAATCATAAATGGTGCAGGGGGTTGGCTGGAGAAACTCATACCATTCTGTGATACTATTTACTTGTGCCACCCTTTTCTTTCTCATTCTTTTCTTCATATTAGCAAGCCACCATCTTTATTAGTGTTGGAAGCCAATTACTGACTTTTCTTACTGGTAGGCACATGATGGTATCAGCTAAAACTAGGAAATAGTTTTAAGTGGTGTTTTGCTGTATGTGCTTACAAACATTGATCTGTAGAGCCATTCAGAAAGGAGAGGAAACTGCCTTTCAATTGTACATCAAAGACATGAGAAATAAAAGGAATTAGTTGGATGTTGACCAACCTATTTTCTCTTACCAACATCCACTTTACATTCTCCTGTGGGAAGCAAGAGCAGAGGCACAAAGTGCTTTCCTTCTTTAATGCAATTCTCAGTCTTTGCCAATGAGCAAGGTCAGGTTTTTTTCTGAGGCTGCAGCCTTTTTAACATCTGAATTGTGTTGTCAGACAGAACTGTTTGTAACAGGAGCTCCTTCTTTCTCCAAAGTCTATTAAAAGTTAGACTTTAGTGAAAACTTTCTCACTATGGTTTTGGCTTTGGGGCCTTGGCAGGGAGGCTTTCCTTTAAAAGCATATTTTTGGTAGTTAAATCAACTGAGATGGAACTTTTGGTACTAGCTCAACACTTGAATTTTTTAATCAACTAAAATTTATATTTAATGTAAAAAAATTAGGCAAAATTATTAGATTGATTAGAAGTTTGATCTGAGGCTCTTTGACATTAGCATAGCAGTTAAATAACAAGAGTCTGATTGGGATCTGAATGTATTTAAGCATAACTAAAATGGAAGTAAAAGAAAAAAATGCAGGAAATATTTAGGTTATCATGTTTTATTTATAACAGTTGGGGGAGTTTATGAAAAACTGCCATATAGCTAGTGAGAAGGAATGTACTGGTGATGCTGGAGACTGTCTTAGTTTGTTTTCTGATATTTTTCTTGACCCTTTTTGTGTGCAAATGGTCTATTAGAATTCTTAGATGATTCAAATGTAATGTGAAAACCAGCCATGTTGTTCAGCTCAAAAGTTGTTGAATGCACATGGCATTAGAAGAACAAAGATCCATCCATTCCACTACCCTTTAGCTGGGTCCAGCTTTTAGAATGTTGTACTTGCTGTCAGAATCAGTAAAAGCTAAGTATTTTTTCATGAACTTGGATGAAATGAAATTTGTTCTCTTTGTTTTATCACTTTGAAAATGTTATTCTTGTTGGAACTTTGAGTGAACGGTTCATGGTATTTAAATGGAGAAATAAATCATTCTTGTCTGTTCAAATGGTGAAAATGTTTACACCACATAGTGCAATGATGATGATAATTCAAGACCCTGGTTTAGGGCTGAGTGACTAGAAAGCTGAGGAAAAAGATTTTGGAAAGACAACACGAGCAGACGACACTTCTAGTTCTAGAAGAATTAATTACTGTCATGTCAAAAAATAAATGTAAATAGTTTAAGTACATTTACTTCTAAATAGCATTGCAAGCTGCTGATGTGATGAAGTGGAACAGCCAAGAGATCAATGCAATCGTTGAGGTGAGATGAGATTCCAGGTGTGCAGCAGAACTGCCAAGTATAATGCTGGAAAGCACTTAGAGGGCTTTTTACTGCAGGAAAAGCTGAAACAAACCTAAGTTGTGCATCATGTTGTGCATCATGTCTGCTGGACCATTATTGACAAAGCCCTAAAGCCACCCTCCACCTAAATTCTTGTTTTTCTTGGAAAGCTCTTGGAAAAACCTTTTACAAAGAACAATTTTTTGTTTCTGTTCACACTCCTGTTACCTAGATATTTCCAACAATTACTGTGTCTCTTTCTCAGTCTTACTTTGTCCAATGACCAGGATCCTGCCATTCTGATCATATCCAGTCCCTTTGAGACTGTAGTGACCCGGGCCTGGCAGGGTTGCATGAAGAAACCCTTTAGTGTGTTAGTGGAGTAGAAACTGATGGTGCCCACCTTAGTGCAGTGTTCCTCTTGATGAAACCCTTCTCAGAGGCTGCAAGAGCTGACAGAAAAAGTTTTATCTTCCCTTTCATGAGAATCTTTAACCTCTCTTTCAAATAAAAGCTTATCTCCTATTGGCTTTGACCCCTGATCGATCTGTTCATTAAAGGAGTTCATCACTTTGCTCAGACTGAGGGCTAAAAGTTAACAGTAACTCTCACCTGGGAGCCTTGGCTGAGGTTCTGGATTTTATTCCCAGGCAACATGCAGTTACATTTATTGTGAAACTTCTACAGAATCTTTAAAGAGATTTTTAATCTTATAAATAAAATGGTACCTTTAATTGATACTTAAGGGCAAGTCAAGGATATTGAAATATCAATGAAGATAGTAACAGAAAAACCAAACCTGTTGTGCTTGATAATCAAATTAAAAATTTTCAGAAAGGACTGATAATTATATTATAAGAAATGTAAAACCTGTAGAAATCAAGTTATTAACTTTATAGTACTTTTACATCTACAACTTTAAAGGTAATTTTAGATTTTTTTTACAAGATTTTGAAGTCTCATACTTACTGATAAGTCTCTTAATGGGGTTGCAGTTCCCAAGGGGAGACTTGTTAGAAAAGAATATTAACTACAGTATTCTCCTCATCTACATGTGGCAGAGACCTCTGGTGTCTGTCATGCACAAGGCTTACTCTTACCAAATCACTGGAGGGATGCATGACAAAATCAACTCCTTGATCATAGAATAGAATCATAGAATAGCCTGGGCTGGAAGGGACCTTCAAGATCATCCAGTTCCACCTCCCTGCCATAGGCAGGGACACCTCCCACTAGATCAGGCTGCTCAGTGCCATGTCCAGCCTTGCCTTGAACACCTCCAGAGAGGGGGCATCCACAATCTCTCTGGGCAGCCTGATCCAGTGTCTCACCACCCTCACAGGAAAGAACTTCTTTCTTCTTTCCAGCCTAAATCTCCCCTCTTCCAATTTGCATCCATTCCTCCGAGTCCTGCCATCCTGGACCCTATTCAAAAGTCTTACTGTAGCCCCCTTCTGGCACTGAGAAGCTACTCTGAGGTCCTCCCTGAGCCTTTTCTTCTCCGTCTGAATAACCCCAACTTCAGCCTGTCCTCAGAAGAGTGGTCAGTGAGCATCTCACAAAAAACTCATGTAATATATGGTGGATACATACTCATGTCAAATGCTGCCTCACAACATCCATCCCTTCTACTCCAATACTAGATATACCCTCCATTAGAGTTCTCATTTCTTTATGCTTGTTTGAAATCAAGTAATTTTCTCCCCCTGTCTTTGTGGCTCAAGCAATTGGCTCAAGAAGGTTCAAATTCTTTGCATGACTGGTGTGCCAATTTTGCAAGAAAAATCATCTGACTTCCTTATCAGAGCATGGCAATGATTTGTTTTCCCATGCAAAATAAACACCCCAGGACTAGAAATGTACCAAGGAGCTGAAATAGGGGAACATGGAACTTATGATAAAATTAGGGGTGCACTGAAGCTGTCTCTACAGCACTGAGGCATCGTTTACCTGCAAGGTGTCTTTTGTAGTTTTGAAGGGCCTACTTTTTGTGCAATTCCATGTACAGCTTCTCTTGGGAGATAAAAAATTTCAAGAAACCTTGGGGTCGTTAGCAACTGGGGTTATCCCGTTACTGGGGATGTGATTTTTTTTTTTTTTTTTTGTCTTTCCCAGGTCCCTTTGAGATTATTTCCCTTATTAGCTCTAAATTCAAAAGGCATCTAGACCTCCCGGGACTGATCTGAAAATAAGCCCGAAGGTTGGTGGGGCTTCCAGAGGGGCTCTCTGCTGCCATCTCCTGGCGCTCCGGGGTGGAGCAGCGTTGGACTTGAGATTCACATGAATCATAGAATCATAAAGTCATAGAATAGTTTGGGTTGGAAGGGACCTCAAAGATCATCGAGTTCCAACCCCCCTGCCATAGGCAGGGACACCTCCCACTAGATCAGGCTGCTCAGTGCC
>VZTY01016580.1:23275-34112 GCA_013400935.1 Turnix velox | reverse complement strand
AGGTTCATACAGAGTCAAATTCAGACTTAGTATTTTCTGAAAAAGCTCACAGTAGATTCCTGACAGAGCTCTAATTCCATCAGTAGTGGTTTGCAATCCAGGTGCAATCAACTTTTTTTTAATTTTTAAAGGAAAGCTGTTACTTCACTCTCAATTAAAGAAATCCACAATTCTCTTTTCTGAGTTCTGATTCAGAACACAGAAACATAGAGAGTATTCCTATCTATCCTCTCTCTATTTTAGATGCTTCCCCTCTATTTGCTGACACATTTAGAATTACCATCTTAAAAAAAAAAGAGAAAAAGAGAAGGAAAAAAAAATCTTTTGTAATGTTCAATATTTTCCTTATGCTTTGCAGCCTAGTATCTCTTTAGGAGTAGTAAATTAGCCTGCAGCACCGATTTTTCCTGGATGCCTCAATTACTTTGATTTTGCATCCTTATCCTGTATATTATATATGCCTGTGTGTCACTGTGCCTGAATTAATGTTCCTTGCAACATAATACCTTACTCTGTTCACAGTACTACATTCAATTTAGATGCTCAAATAATGAGGTAACACAGGAAATATAATAGCAAGAAAAACCGACTGAAATATGTTTAACGCTGGATTGACTGCAGGTCTAACAGATACTAGACAAAAAACTGATGGGCAGCTCAGCCTAAATATTCACAGCTGAAGACATGCAAAAGTAGCCCTGCAGACTTCAGATGATAATTTCTTCTCATAAACGCACATCGTGGGAGCTCTTCTACTGAGGGAGAACAGCTCTTCCTAAAATAACTCTCTGCATGGGAATGCTTATTCTGAGATCCTAGGCATTAACTCCTATGTCCTCCTTTTCTGCCTCTCTGAAAGGCTTGGGATGTTGGAAGAGGTCTCAATTCCTCCTCAGGCTTAGCTTTCAGAGGGGAAGGGATCACTTTGTGTCTCCTACCCAGGAGTATACAGTGGCAGAAAAGATAGAATAACATTTCAGCTTAATGTAAGGCAGCAAGAAGAAAAAGCCACAGAACTCTGAAGAACGGAATACAGAGATCTTGGAGAAGCATAAAGAGGAGATGGAAATCAATTTTCTCCTAAACTCAGAGCAATGACTCCAGAAGAAAAAGGAGTCCTGCCAGCTGAGGTAAATATAACACAGTTCATATGAACCATCCTCTCTTAGAATTATAGAATTGCTTAGGTTGGAAGCAAACTTTCAAATAATCTAGTTCAACCATGAACTCTGACAAAATCCATTACTAAACCAGATCTCTAGGCACTATGTTTGTANGAGGAGATGGAAATCAATTTTCTCCTAAACTCAGAGCAATGACTCCAGAAGAAAAAGGAGTCCTGCCAGCTGAGGTAAATATAACACAGTTCATATGAACCATCCTCTCTTAGAATTATAGAATTGCTTAGGTTGGAAGCAAACTTTCAAATAATCTAGTTCAACCATGAACTCTGACAAAATCCATCACTAAACCAGATCTCTAGGCACTATGTTTGTATCAGCCACCTCCCTGGGCAGCCTATTCCAATGCTTGATAACCTTTTCAGTGTAAAAATACTTTCTAATGTCCACCCAAACCTCTCCTGGCACAACTTGAGGCCTTTTCCTCTTGTCCTTTCTCCTGTTACTTGAGAGAAGAGATCAACCTCTGAACTGTCGGGTACTTAAGGGGAGCAATGAGGTCTCCCATTAGCCTCATTTTCTGCAGACAAACCAGCCCTAGTTCCCTCAGCTGTTCCTCAATTGGACTTGCTCTTCAGACCCCTCAACAGGTTTGCTGCCCTTCTCTAGACTCACTCCAGAATCTCAATGTCATTTTTGTTGAGAGGGAAACAAAACTTATTTGTTCTCCTTTCCATGTCTTAATTTCTTACACTTCTGAGGATACTAAGAATTGCTGCTCAAGCCACTAGAATCCTCAAGGTTATATTGTCTTATTTTAAATCCACCACACTGACAACCTGCAGCACTCAACAACAAACAGGTACCAACAGCATACAAAAGTATTTCAACATGCACTATATCATTTCAATGTATTAGTAATTTCACAAGTTCTGACAAGGTCATATGGGAAAATAGACCATGTGCTTCACAGAATTAAATTAAGGACCTTGAAGAGTATAAAAAAAGCCTTATTTTCTCAAATATCACAAAAATATGGCATTAACTAGATGTCTTGCTAGAAAGTTTCATTGCTCTATATAGCATTGAAAGCAGCTCAATCTCAAATGCAATGCAGTTGGTGAAAAAAATCTCATGTAGCACTTTCCACTTTGTAATCATTCATAGATATGCTTAATCTACTGAACTGACTTGGTAATAGCATGTTTTCCATCAGGAGCTTGGTTTTTAGAAGTAAGGAGATATTCTGTAATTACACCACTATTACTACACTGCCCTAAGCAGTACCTGAGATTAATGAAGATGCTGTCTAGCCAATAGCAGCTCCGTTCATGTGTGCTTTCTTTCACAGTGACACAGACTCCTTTTTTCACAAACTATTCTGTACAAATACTTCTTTGTGATCTTGTGAGTCCTGCCTTCCTGGTGCATGTGCATTTGCTCTGCATAGCTTCTGCAGCTCAATGCAACCATCTCATTTAGCAAAATGATTTTTTAAATTTATTTTTAAATTTATCCCTGTGTAAAATTTTGATATGTGCCACAATACTCATGCAGCAAAGTGCAAGTTTTATTATATGGATGTGATTCCTTCCACCTCAGCACTCAGAAAGGAGTCAGAAAGGGAACAGGGCAGGAGGATGCATCCTAATTTGCCAACAGTATATCAGACAGGCGTGTTTCCTGCTCTCAAACTGCTTCTTTGGTTTCCCTGCTTGGAGCTGAGCGGGGCATAGGCATGGGAAAAGATGCTATGTCAGCTACTGGGAGTTTCAATGACAGTTTTTTCAATGACAGCAATTCTTTCAAAATGGAAAGCCAAGCATAATCAGCAAATAGCTAGTGACCTGGAAAGGCAGGTAATACTCTGCTTGCCTGCAAGACGAACACTTAATTGAAGCTATATCAAGTGCTTGCAGAACTTATTCCCTGAGCATAAAGAGGCCCCAGTACTGCACTAAGTGAAAGGGATTGTTGTTATTTTACACCATCCAGTACAGTTGCTTTGCATTACTGAGCACCCACACAATCCAGATGGAAATAGATTGGAACTTCCTCCTGCTTTACTATTGTCCCTCTCCTGTAACTCTCGTCAGCAATTTCCAGGGATGTCAAAGCTGCCAAGTTCTTTGCCTCTAGTGTAAAGATATTTCCATGTTCAGGAGGTGCTCAAATTCTTGGTTTACACCACACAGATACTAAACATGACTAGAGCAGGTTTAAAACCACCAGTCCATTCTGCATCTACCAAATAGAAGGTGATCTCCAGCCTTGGCCAGGCTATAATGCACAACAAGCACAGCAAAAAGCAAACAAAGAAAATAAAAACCCCACAACTAATTCCCCAGAAACCAGTTGATACATTCCCATAAATGCTAAGCTACTCTCTTAGGTCTACTCACTTGCATGAACTAGCTTATAAAACTAGGCTTTACAGTGTGGATGCTTTTATAGGTAGTATCATAATATACACAACTGTCTTTGCCTCCAGAACGATGATATGGAATACCCAAACCAGCAAAAGTAACAAAGTAAAATTCAAAAGACCATTTTTCCTGGTGCTTCACAACAATGTTTTGCCACAAATAAATATGAATAAAAAGTTTTTAAATGTAACTGAGCCAATTTCTCCTTATTTCACTGCCCCGACTCCATTTCCTTGCTGCTCTGTCAACATTTGAAACAGGAAGAACCATTTCCCAGTGGAACAGCCTTGTTCAAAATTCTTGCTAGTGTTTTCTTGCTGAACAGCAAAACTTCAGAAATATGAATGCAATAGCTACCAACTCCCATCCAAAACTGAAACATAAGCTTATAATGTGCTATATTCAACTACAGGCTGGAAATGTGCTCCTTTGTTTTGCTCATCCTTTTAAGCATGTAAAGAGAAGTCAGATAGCAGCTAATTGCACCACGTTCCAAGTGATTTCATTTTTCTGTGTGTGAGCACTGATAAGAGACACAATGTTAATTATTTTATTGACTGGGAATAAACAAGAAATGCTTTGGATCAGCCCCTGGGATAGCAGCACTCTCCTGTGGAATAAACTTCTGCCATCACTGCTGTGACCAGAAATGCCAGGCTTTGCAACGGTCCTGTATAAATCCACAGAATCATTTCTTTACTCTCTGCATCATTTGAAAAGTACAAATAGGACATAATTTGGTACCTACCTGCCAAATGGAGAACAGCAGTCATGAAGGGGAATGCTCAGCAGGCAGGAGAGCAGCCAGCACCATGACCTGTGCAGACCAGGCAGAGTCAATGGGGTACAGCAGAAGGCTAAAATTCTCACTTGCAGCTCTCCAGTGTTGACCCAGGAGAGGCTACTGCAAAGTCAGTTTCAGGATGGGGCAAGTCATGACCTGGGAAATTTCACTCCAACTCTTTTTACTCTTCTTCCAAGCTAAGAATGGGACTTGAGAAAATCCAGATGAATACTTTAAATATTCCTGCTTATGAAGATGGAAATCAATTCACAGTTTATCAATAGACTTCAGCTGTAAAAGGCACTTTCCTGGCTCAAATCCCTGGATATATTTTTCAGATTACCACAGTATGATAAGGACAACATCCTCTTCAGTAAGAATAATATAATGATGGAGATCTTAGCAACAATGTGTCCATAAACAGCTCTTGACTTTGAGTGAATTTGTCAGAACAGCTCAGACGTTAATTTGAAAGTCAAAGCAAAAGCTTGTTCTCCTGGAGGTTGATTAGTTTTAAGATAGAAAGGAAATTTTACATCCTTTTTTCATGGTTCTCTCGAAGTTGTGTTATTGTGGCAAAGGGAGAGACACTCCAGCATTTCTTAAACTTCCACTGTGGTCACAAAATACACAGTCAACTTAGTTTACTGCACTGGATTAGAGATAAACCCACTGATCTGAAGAAGTGACCTGCAATTTCCCTTTATCAGAAGCTCTGTGAAGTTCTTGGATGCTATTGATTTGACAGCATGGCAAAGCCTTACTCCAGCTTGCAAACATAAGTAAAAATGAACTGCAAGTGAGCTTCAAATTCCAGTTTAAACTTGAGGATTGTACTATGCAAAATGTAGAGTGCTGAACCTGCACATTGCTTCATTGACAATGACCTGCTTCCTGCTTCCATTCCTATGCCTTACTGTGGATGCTAAATTCAGATCAGGAGAATTTATTACAGAAAAACCATGCCAGTAGTAAGATAATTGAAGTAAGCAAACCTCCTTCTCAATTTAGAATCAAAGAAATTTCAATAGAAATTTACAGCTCTGAATTTATACAACTATAATGTATTTCCAAACTTTGGCCAATCCATTTTTCAGACCTCTCCCATGGGAGAAACTCTACCTTGCATCATAGAATCATAGAATCATAGAATCATAGAATCATAGAATCATAGAATCATAGAATCATAGAATCATAGAATCATAGAATCATAGNGACCTTAAAGATCATCGAGTTCCAACCCCCCTGCCATAGGCAGGGACACCTCCCACTAGACCAGGATGCCCAGTGCCCTGTCCAGCCAGAACACTTCCAGAGAGGGGGCATCCACAACCTCTCTGGGCAACCTGTTCCAGTATTTCACCACCCTCACTGTAAAGAATTTCTTTCTTATGTCTAGTCTAAATCTATCCCCCTCTAATTTATATCCATTGTTTCTAGTCCTCCCATCCGATATTATGTTAAAAATTCCTTCCCCTGCCTTTCTGTAGGACCCCCTCAGGTACTGATAAGTTACTATGAGGTCCCCTCTGAGCCTTCTCTTCTCCAGGCTGAACAACCCCAACTCCTTCAGGAAGAAAGGATCGGAATGGCTGCCTACATTTCAGTCTGTGTAGCGTAATCCTAACAACATGAACAGAAAAAGCTGTGTTTTGGCAATTTGTGCTGCTCATTCTTACATGGATCTGGTGCTGTAAGTCCACAGTGGTCACACAGTTCAAAACGCTGATTTCATTGTAACAGGAAATCAATCTAAAGAAAACTACCAACAAATGCATTTGGTTAAAACCATTTGTTTTCTATTCAAGTAGCCCAAGGAAGCCCATACTTATAAGATCAGGATCTTCCAGTGTCTGCAAAATTCTAGGATTATTTTTATGACCACCTTACTGCTGACACAGTTTCTGGCTGTTTGATATAACCATGACTCCTTATTATACCTGCTACTGGGTCCTATTCATGCTTCTCCTTGATTGTTGCAATTATCACACCCTAATGGGTACTGAATTTTCCTGCAAAATCCTATACATCGAGATGCATCTCACATGGAGTTTCATTAAGCAGCTCAAAAACTCTTTCAATGGTGTTATTTCTTGCCTCAACACCAATATTTCCCTTTTTTCTTCTTTGGAAAATTGAAGGCCATCATCATACCCATGGAAATTTTATTTAAATATGAGAGATTCGGAGAAAAAAATATTTTTTTATTGCAAATGCCCCCCTGTGCTGGCTTGAGGATGTTTCTGAAAGAGGAAAATATATCTCAAGGAAAAGTCAGAACTTCATAGCAGTGAACAAGTTTCATTAAACTATATCCTATCCTCACATTTTTGTCATTGCTCTGTGCAAACACTCTATTGAAAATATACTTTGCATTCTAGCTCAATGTTCTCTACCTTCACTCTCATTTAAAAGAAAAAACATTTCTTTCTAAAGGAAGAAGAGGGAAAAAAAGTCCCCCAAAACTAATTTTTTTAACACTGAGAAATAGAAAAGCCTAATTAAGCACAAAATTACACAGTTCAGTTTTGAATTTCCTTTCCCTGCAGCATGTAACTGCTTCATGCAGACCATCCTGGTGTGCACCAGAAAGTATCTTTCCTGTCTCTAAAGCTTCACAGGAGACTGGGTTTCTTCTGAACCCAGGACACTCAGAGGCTGTGACCCAGTCATCACCACATGCAAGTTCTAATTAACAGATTTAAGTTATTCTTCTAGTGCAGTCAAGAGAAATTCAAAAAAACTCTGCCTGTTTTCCACCTACCCGATTGCTTGAACATCCTCAGTAAGATCCAGCTCCAAGCTCAATACATCTGTACTGCTCACAAACTGCAAACTGTGCTAGGGAACTTTTGACCCTGCTACTTCTCTTTGTTCACACTTTTCACTTGTTCCTGCTATACAGTTCTACTGTACTAGCAGCACTATTCCTCTCCAAATACCAGGAATCAAACTTAATAAAATATTTCCATGGAAGCAAGGCGATACAGCTCCATAAAGTTGAGACAATTGTTTACCATACCATTCAGATGGGCTTGATCCCTGTACCCATGGCATAGACTGCTGTGCTGACCTCTGTAGTATTTGGAGCTGTCAGTAAGCAGTGGAGGAGGTATCTCCGTCAAGACTTCAAAATTCCCTAAAACAGCCTAAAAAATCTTAGGAACATAAAAATACACTGATGGAGCAAAAGATTATCTGGTTCCCAACAGCATTCAGGATTCCACAATCACAGGCACTAGGTATTAGATGTTAAAATTAATAAATAAAAAAATACCCCTCTTGTCTCAAATACTTACTGTCTTTGTAGGAAGGAGACAAATTAAGCAAAAGAGAGAAAGCAGGATGCACTTAATGTGACATGCAGAAATTGGAACAAACCTAATTTACCCTTTTACGTTCCCTGATACTGTTAATTCTGCATTTACTAAATTGCACCAATTATTAAAACTTCCAAAGCAATAAGATTCGCTGTATAAAAACTAATAACAATCCACAAAGAAAAATGTGACTACAACCAAAAATATTAAATCTATTCAGGCTAGAATTTTAAGCCTTTTTGTAAATTTGTTCTAAAATCAACTGGAAAGGTATCACTGCAGGCTGCAGATCCCAGACACAGAGATGCTGCTGAGCACAGCCTAAGAACTGTTTCTGTCTGAGCCAAGCAGAATAAAACCTGGTGCAAGAGTACAGTGGAAATGGAAAGCATGCATTTTTAGTTATAATTGATTTGCTGACAAACTGCGGCACTAGATTCTATTTCACTCTTTTGAAAGATTTTCAATTACATCAGTCCCTACTGACGTTCTTATATGAGATCAGAAGATCTGCAGTCTCTTGCATGACTCCATTTACTGAAAGCATCTGCCTATAAATTATTTTATCGCACTTGCAGTCTGAGCTTACTCAGCAAAACAGCAACGCTAATTCCAGAAGGATTAACATTGCACCAAAGTGCTCAGCATCTAATAGTAAACAAGTTGTGTATTAGTGATGTGTCGGACTTTTCACATGAAGAATAAGGAGGAACTTCTCCAAACTTGCCCAACGCTTGAAATTCAACACAGACGTGACTTTTGGTACCAGCATTAAAGGTTACGAGCCTGACTTTACCTAGATTAAATTGTAAGGGCCTCCTTAAGTAGAAAGGAAAAGGTTTTTGTGGCAAAATGAACATTTTTTAGATCCTTCAGCAGAAACCAATGAGTCTCTAATTCCCTCTACTCAAAATTAGTTACTTACTGCCTTAAAAACTGCCATAGATTAACTAATAACCCCATCTTGCTCTCCTTGCTTCTATTTATGCAAATAATTGTCTCCACTTTCTGCACATCACTATTCTAAGCACACAATTCTAAGTGTGATTACATGCAAGAATATTGGAGTGATAAGTTCAAGTTCCAATTTTAAGCAATAAACAATGACTGCAGGAACATCCTTAGTGCAGTTTCCTGAGCTATGCAATTCTCTGTATTTGGTTTCAGAGTATGATATATCCACTGATACATCTCAACCCAAAAAGAATATGAAGTTACTGAAAGAAATTATTTTGAATGGTGGAAAATTTAACTTTTCCTTCAGCTGAAGTCCAAGTAAGGCATATACTGAACTCCAAGAGGCAGAGACAAGGTCAGGCCCTTAGCTGGGATTATGCATTAAATCTATTCTTCTTGCCTTGGGACAACAAAATGCAGGTGAGAAATCCTCATAAAGCCACAGGCATTACAGGATGCCACACTATGACTCCTTCCTGCCCAAGGCATTCCAGCATCATTTAATGGGCATTGCTCATTCAGAACCTGCATAACCTTGGCTCACTGGCCAGACCCTCTGGCAAAGCATCTGAAACAAGGCAGTGCCTGTGCTATTTTCAAGGGGGTACAAGCAAAGCGTTCGTTGCTATATTCACTGCTCTTGAAACAAGACAAGAAAAGATTTTTCAAGTTTTTGGACTTGACCTACCACAATTACACTCTATTATGGCCATCACTAAAAACAATAGTATGTAGGTGGAATTAAAACACAATTTAATTGTATTTACTTATGACACTAAAAGGGTAAAGATAGAATTTGTGCTCACAAATAGCTAACAAACACTGATTTTTCTTTTTTAAAAGTAGCTTTCAAGTATAAACCATACCAGCAAGTATACTATAGCATCACTAGCTATGCACATGCAAACAGAGATGCCTCAAAATTTAAAATGCCATATCTGACTTGGGACATCTGCTTTGTCAAATTCCAAACTTTGCGTGAAGTTCAGAGGGAGAACATTAACTATTTTAGGCTATTTGAGAACATCTTAGCTCCAGAAAAGCACGACTCAAGTTTGAAGATGCATGCCATAAGTATCTACATATCTGTAACTAGAGAGATAGATATTACTATTAAAAGGAAATTAAAAGCCTGTCTTTTTTTCTTCTCAGCAACAGATGTGGCAACATTTTCCCCTGCATTTACCCCTCTTGTAACTCAAGGGGAGTACAAGATGGTATTTCTACCAGTGTAGAAGAAGAGCAGAGACCTTCTCTCCTAGGATACCATGGCTAGCAGCCACACCACATCCCAAAGAGAAAAGAAAGGTGGAAAGGTAGAAGAAGAGGACACTTCATTATATTTAACTACCCTCAACAGATTATTAGTGAGGTCTGTAGCAAAAAATGCACGCCCTACTTCTGATGGGTATAGTAGTATATAGTTGAGAATGACAACTATGGGTAGCTGTCAGGTTGATTCCATGCTATGCTCAAGCCCAGGAAGAAGAAAACTGAAACTCTTAGGTATTTGTCCTCTCACTCCTCTCTTTTCAGAGAGGGGAGGAGGGGGGGCATCTATAATTTGGAGTGTCCTATCGGCCTAACCTTAGACACATTTTTGTGCAATTTCTGGATATTATATTGTCTTTTAAAACATTCAAGTGTTGACATATAACTATATCAGAAGACTGCTGAGCTGGCAGTATGAAGCCATCAGACCTAAAGAAGTGACAGGATTAAGGTTATATCTGTGAAATACACTCAGGAGTTTTGTGTTTATGCAATACAACATGGGTTTTAATTTCAGCTCACACAGAATTTTTATCCTTGGTGTGAGCTTAGGATTGACTCTCCTGTGTCATACATCAGCATTAAATGGCATCTCCACAGCCACAGAGCAGAGGGGAAGCACAGTTTGAAACTACGTGGAGAAAAATGTTGGTCTTAGGATCAAAGATTTTCAATTTTAATTTGAAGTACTCCATTGCATAAGTAGCACTGCCTTCAGTGCTACCAAGGAAATTACTTGGTGCTTGTCACTGCCCAAAGCACCCAAGTTGTCACAAGCCCAAATCAAAGTTATGGCATTCATAGCTGGGGTCAATGTGAATTCTAGCCTTGTTCTGATTATATGAAATGCTATCATGTGCCAAAGACATGGAAATATCCAGTGCGCTTTCGCAGCTCGGAAAGCAAATGGAATCCTGGGCTCCATCAGGCGAGGGGTGGTCAGCAGGGATAGGGAGG
>VZTY01016580.1:0-23198 GCA_013400935.1 Turnix velox | reverse complement strand
ATATCATTTTACATTCAGCACCATAATGAGCATTATTCTCTTTCATGACAAACTTCTGCTACTTATCTACAAAGTAACAAGAACAAACACCATACAGCAAAATAATATCTTAACTCTCATTTTCTGTGAGGAATAACTGTTTGCCATCTGGATATTAGGAGAAGTGGTGATTGACATGAAAATACATATCTCAGTAAATACTTGGTTTCTATTCAGAGTATGGTTTGGAGGCTATAAACCATGAGGCAGGAGGAAATTATTCACAAGAAAAGAAACTAAGATAGTTCAGTCAAATTAATTGCATGTAAAAATATCACCAAAGTGTTCAGGATAATGCATAAATGCAGACAAACAAAATTCTGGCATTAATTAATGGTTAAATGCTCAAAGCCTCACTCTCCCATGCTGTTTACTATACTAAAACATCACTCAATTGCACGGTGCTAGTAGCCAGGAATGTACAGTAGTACTCACAAAGCCTTACTTAAGGTGTAAAGCGTATTTGTGGGCTTACAGATGTTATTGAAAATACAGTTCAAAATGTGTAGCTACCAACAGTAAGGCCTGAGAACATGTTTTTCCCCTAGAGTTTAGAAAGCTAAAAGGACATACATTTGACAACAGTTAAGGAGAAACACCACATCAATAGTGAGTTATTTAGCCCAGAGTGTGCTGCAATCAGAGCACAAGTAAGAGTTTCAGCGCACATCACAATCTAACCAGGCGTCATGGTGTGCCCTAGAAAGCAAACAACTAGGAATTTTGGACAGGCAACATCAAGTAGCAATGATATCAGTTATTTAACAAATCTCTTAAATATGGCTTCACATTCTGTAACAGTATTGTAATTTTTTCTATGTTAAAATTTTTCAGTGGCCTTCTTCCTGGCTTAGAACCTAGATGATAACAACTTTTCTTCATCTTGTGTTTTTGAATGCAGTTTATTATTATCTATTATTATTAGAAATTCCTTTTCCCCTAAAATGTCTGTGGAAAAATAGGCTAGCTTAGCATAAGCAGCCTTAGTTTATGCTTGCTTAGCATAAGCAATGTACTGGTACAGGCATTGAGAGTACTGGGTTGAACCAAGACATATATATGATCTTCAGTAAGACACTTAAATCTTTGACGTTTAATCAAATCTATGTGCAGTAATTGTCATGCTATCACATGATGCCTGTAGGCATAGATGTACAAAGCCTTCTGGGATCAGAATGAAGAACATTTCCTAAATTCATCTCCCTTTTGCTCACTATTTCTCTACTTAATATGACTCACAAGTTGACGTGATACTGTTCAGCAGCCAATCTCACACCAAGAGCAGCAGGACAAGCACGGATCTATCATCCATCCTCACTCTAACATATATTAAATTTCAATTTTAACTTATTTACCTTAAATTCAGAATATGAGATTACCATACTTAAATTGGGCACTGCACTCCTGCTCTGATAATTCTCTGCATTGTAATGTGACTTTAACACCCTCACTGCATTGTTTCACAAAATTTTAATAGAAAATTGCTCTTTCTGTTGTGAAGCAACAAGAATTGTTGAAGTACCAAAACTCAGTCGCCTGACTGAAACAATTTTTTCACAGCTCAGAATTTCAGGGAAAAAATAAACACCAGTATGTGAATGTGACGCCTGGGTGCAGAAATTGCCTTGAGAAATAGGTAAAGAACAGTAGGAGCAAAAAGAAAATGCTACAAGGGTAATGGAGCAGAGCCTGGAAGAGAGTCAAAGGACAAGAGGCCCAGCAAGTGATAGAAGCACAGAACAGAGAATTAGAAAGATCATAGAAAAAACTTTAAAAATAAGACAGAATTAAAATTGTATGGAGTTATATGAATGCTGGTTGAGCTTTAAAGAAAGCATGTGGATAACTTAGGCCTAGAAGTGTGTCAGGAGTAAATTAGGTTATGGTATGATAATATAAAGTCTCTGTACTAACAAAAAGAAAATTCTAAGTCATGTTTCTTTTTAGAAAGGAAAAGGAAAATAAAGTAATATTTTTCTCACATAAGAACATTTAGGTTGTTTGCAGAACTGTTTCTAGTGAGAGTCACACAACAATAAGCCTCAGTAGTGAATTCACCATGGCATACTGAGTGCTGATGTAAGCATCAAAAAAGCGATTATAACCAGGAGTTTTCCATAATTACAATGGTTCGGTCTATTATTAGAAACACAATGAAGTAAACTTCAAAAAGTATGCTGAAGTAAAAGAATATCCAGTCTTTTTCCAAGTCATTTTTGCAATCCACATCACACAAATGCCATCTATAGCTCAACAGCAATTTCAGTATGACCAGTCAAAAAGAACTTCTTAGACTTAAGTTGGCCAGATGGTCAGGAAAAAGATGCAGAGAAATAAAAACAGGTCAAGTAGTTATCAACTCTCAGCAGCACACAAAACAAAAGCAAGTCTATAGGTAGAAACTTGACTATATTTAATTAAAATTAAGTAAGGAATTTCATTTATGTAAAGTTCATTATCTAAATGACATAGTTTGTAAAACTAGATACTGATGCTGTTTCTACAGGAAAAAAGGAGACTAAGAAATTAGAAGAGGTACTATCTTCCCTCTCCTGGGCAGCCTTCAGTTTAAATTGTTCTCTTCTCATCTAAAACAAAGAATTTCTATGGCAACAACCTCAAAAACATGAAACACAAGACAATCAGTACAACAAAAAAAACCCCAAACAATAAACCTAACACAGCTATCATCTCTATGAAGAACAAAGAGCCAACAGAAGGAAACATGAACTAAGAAAAACACACAGGTAAATCAATAACTGAAAAAAAAGCAAAAAAGTACTTGTCAAGAGGAAACAGTGAGAGAGTCAGTGACATGGAGCACAAACATGGATCTGAAATGAGCCAGGGGGATAGATGAACAACACAGAGAGACATCTGCCAAGATCTATGGAAACATACCAACAGATTTCACAAAGCTTTAGGTTTCAGGAAGTGGTTCTTCACAAAGTAACATGCTCATTTAGAAAAAGTCTCCAGGAGTCTAATGCAGCATGTGTAAAGTTATGATGCTTAATTTTAATGAAAAATGGTTTTGTCAAGGAAAATAATTTGAAATGGGAATATATCTCCTGGTGATCCAAAACAGCTGATCACCAGGCTAGCTCTTCCCTACAGCAAACTGGCTCAGAGGAGGTTCAGTCTTGCTCTTCTCAAGTAATTTTCTTAATTAACTTCCTCCTCCAAAAATGAAAGAAGGCAAGTTAATTTTTTTTCTATATTTGAAGGCTGTAACACCCACATAAATTAAGGAATGAATGTCCATACTGCAGGGGGCTACAATCAAGAACAAATTAATGAAGTTTAAAAAAGCAGTCCTGAAACAGGCATCTATTTCAATTATCTCCCAGCAGTAGCAATATAAATCCTCCAGATATCTCAAACTGCAAGGAAGCCTATTCTATTCTTTCTAGCTTCATATCAAACAGTAATAAGCTTCTAAAGAAGAATTGTGACATCTGTCTTAGATGTTTTTCAAATCACATTCTACATGTGCTAACTTTTTCTATTCTGTCTATGCAGAGAACATGAGGAACCTGCTGCCTGTGATGATCATCAATACCTCTGCAACCCTGTGGTCTTATAAGACACTTGTCCAGTATGACATGGCTTTACTCCTGGCTGGTCTCACCTGAGTATCAGATGTTTGAAAATGGTTGTTTTTTATGGTGCAAGAGTGGAGTCCAGATGTGCAAGTAGCTCTAATCTCATGTGAATGAGATGATAATTCAGATTTGACATGGAACAACCACTACAAGCAACTAACACAAATACTGGAGTGATACCAGGTAGTATATCCAGAACAATTAATTGTGTCTATAATAAAAAAACTATTTATCTCTGAGCTCTAGAAAGATGGGGTCGTGCAAAATTCTCACAGAGCAAGCCGGTCTTTGAATAGTTAGACTTCACTGTCTGGTGGGGACCATTCTTCAATCAGGCACAGGTTTGGAGAAACATTTCAATGTGTGCTTGCTGTATCTTCTCCTGAGGTGGTAAAGGGAAGCAGCAGACTAAGTATGTACACACAGCTCTCAAAAACATGATGGTTTCCCGAAAATACTCTTTCAGGCTTGTATTCTCCTAGAGTAAAATTTATCCATGTGCAGAAAGCTGTGTGCCATTAGCCCCCCTTATTTGGGGATTTAATTGCAGCTTCAATGAAATTCAACCTGTTCATAGGTATCATTCATAGAAATTGAATATTTGCATTATCTGCTCCAGTGTCAAGATCCTTTACACTGGGATGCTGATGAACTAGTCCATAACTCTTAATTATTATTTCACTTTATAATAGAGACAGAGCAATGTAAAGTTCTGGATTCTAATAATCTCAGAATACCAGAATTGGACCACTTAAAGTTTCAGCTTTGCCCCATCTTCCACCAAAAAACATNAGAATACCAGAATTGGACCACTTAGAGTTGATTGAGTCAATTTAGGACAAAGTTTCAGCTTTGCCCTATCTTCCACCAAAAAACACACAAATGCTTCCACAATCACTAGAAAGCAAATGCTTAAGATTTTAACAAAAAAACATTCAGGTACTAAATAAGTCTATGAGACAGAGTGGTCCCTTAAAATGCTTCATCCCTTTGATATTTCCCAAAGCAAGTGGGCCTAATGCTGCTTTAGTATTATCTCATTGAACCGCAATGTAATTGCGAGACTGCAAACTTCATGGTGATCACCAAGGACAAGCTCAGAGTACTGCACATGACCTAGGCCTATCCTATTACCTATTACCAATACAGAGTGGAAAGTAATGTGATAGAGAGCAGTCCTGCAGAAAAGGATTTGGGAGTACTGATGGATGCAAAGCTGGACAAGAGCCAACAGTGTGTGCTTGCAGCTCAGAAGGCCAGCCATAACCTGGGCTGCCTCAGCAGATCAAGAGAAGTGATTCTGTCCCTTTACTACACCCTTGTAAGACTCCACCTGGAGTACTGTGTCCAGCTCAGGAGCCCTCAGCACAAGAAGGATACATACCTGTTGGAAAGGTATCGGAGGATGGCCACAGGGATGACCAAAGGGCTGAAGCACCTCTCCTATGAGAGCAGGCTCTCCAGCCAGGAGAAGAGAAGGCTTTGAGGAGTCCTCATTGAGGCATGCAAGTACCTGAAGGGGTCTTACAGCAAAGCTGAGGAGGGACTGTTAGAATGTAAAGTCATAGGACAAGAGGCGGTGGTTTTAAACTATAACAGGGTAGGTTTAGATAAGTCATTTGAAAGAAATTCTTCACCATGAAGGTGATGAGGCTCTGGAACAGGCTGCCCAGAGAGATGGTGAAGGCCCCATTCCTGGAGATATTCAAGGCTAGACTTGATGAAGCCCTGAGCAACCTGATCTAGTGCAGGATACACCTGCTCACTGCAGGGTGGGGTTGGACTAGATGGCCTTTAAAGGTCTCTTCCAACTTGTGACAGGCAGAAGAAAACTCTTTAACGTACAGAGGTCTTTTCATCATATTATCCAGTATGTCCTATGAAGAAATTATGTGACCAAATCTGCATGGCATGAACTGAAAGCTACAGCTTCCACAGAGAATCACACTAATCTGCATGAGTTGCACAATTTCAGGAAATATTACTTCCCCCTGAGATATGACAGGCATAGATTGCAAGCACTTACTAAGAGGGCAACATATGAACTGGAGATACATGAGACGTCCAACAATTCCTGAGAGCTAATGCTTCCCCATAGACAGACAGAAAGTATGCAGCACATGGACATGCTGCCCAACATGTCCCAAAAGCACCACATTACTTCTGCTAGGTTATGCAGCACAGCATTCATGCAAAGTACTCATAGTCGTCTGTAAATTACAAAAGCAGCGACTTGACTTAAGACAAATTCCTTGTTAAGCCCTCCAGGCATAGACAGATTTGTAATACTTGCACTATTTGAACTATAAAGTCCATGAAATCATACTGGACAAAGCCTGCGGACTAAACAAGAGAGCATGTCCAGGAGAACCATAAAAGTTAGCTTGATGAATAGAGAGAAAGCACAGAATTTGTATTCAACTTTTGATTATCTATGTATGAAAAAACAGCCAAGTAAAATTACAATTAATACAAAAAGTAATATACATATAGAATATGTATGCTTCAGTTTATAATTGCATGTGCTATGAAAAAATATAATGTACTGTATGACCTTTGAAGTAATTTATAAACAGTTTTCAGAAGGACCTTTATAAAAAAATGACCAGACAGAGCACTGCCTGGTACCAATGACTTCAGCTCTGCATCATGCATATTCCAATATCACCTTCCAGTCTGGGGCAGACAGGGAAGTTGGAGCATGGCTAAATCACCACCAGGATTCTTTGGCCAGTCATGAATCCATAGCTAGCTGCACATTTTTCGACAGAAAGCACAAAATCACTGAAGCAGTATGGAAAAATCAGTGAGCTTTCTGTAAAAACATCCTCATCTATATTCACAATGTAAGTGTACAGGACTGGATCTTTGTGCAGTATAAAGCTTTAAAGAACTTGCATGTTCGTAAAAGTCAAGTGAAGAATGCACGCTGAACACACACAGGAAAAAAAATAACGCAGTGACTTCATCAGAATGCTGGGTGATTTTGGCTGGCTGAGGAACAGAGCTACATTTTTTTTTCCCCCTGCAGTTGTTTTCTATGCAGTCTTCAGCCACCCTGCAAAGGAATTAACATGACACCATGCTTTGAAACAAGGAATTACTATGCATGCATTCCTCTATCAGAGGGTTTGCAGGATTCCTAAGAAGTAAAAAGTATATCTTCCTACTAGAATTTCATGTTACTTGGGAGATTTCACTCTTCTCACCACCTTTCAAGGCTTTTTCAGAGGATTGCATCTATTTTTCAAACATGCAGCCTCAACAGCATTGTAGGTGCACTACAGAGATATCAGGGTCCAAATGTAAATATCCCATTGCAAGATCATGTGGTTTAAATTAGAGAAAATACTTCAGGATTATTTTTCCTCCTTTCCTTCTACCTCAAGGCTATTTAGAAAGTGCATTGAGTTAGGAACTTCAGCTTTTAAACTTTTATTGAAGGAGACATATGATTTTGCACTTGGGTTAAAAAGATGCTATTGCAAGATAGTCTTCAATATGTATCATTTTTGAGTGAAAACAGTCTTTTTGATTAAATGTGAGGTAAGAATGTAGATTATTTTGATGTAGAGGTATACTCAATATTATAATGATAATTTAAATAACATAAACATTCAGTACCACTCTTAACTGTGTGATCTTCCAAATCATTTAGGTTGTGCATGTATGCAAACCCTTGTGGTCTTCAAGTTCACAGCTATCTTACATGGAACAAAATGGTCCAGCAAACAGCTCCACATGCAGATGCAGACGCACAATTTATTATTACATTTAATCAAGAATAGCCTAAGCCTGGTCCTGCCAAGGTGATGTCAGAACTGGCATGTACTTGGGACCACTTCCCCATGAGGGTTAACAAGACCCCTGCTGGTCTCCTCTCATAGCAAAAAGTTTCTTTGTTGCTGTCATCCCATAAGCCCTTAGTGAAACAGGAAGATAATAAACTCAGGATAAATTGGAAGAGAATAGAGCTTCCTTACTGATTTTAGAAAATTAAGTAACACCCTACATACTGCCAAAGCCTTTTTGTAACAGACAGCAGAGAGGTAAATGTTTTTGAAAAGCTCACTGAGCTGCACAGGTGCCAAGAACAGGAGGCAGGTTTGCTTCCACAGCATGCCCTTGCTGTGGCAGTGAGAAGGGATCTCAAGTCTCAGGACACCACTGCACCAGCGGGTGCAACATGATGCTAAAACACATGGTCTGATGAGCGGGAATGACTTTGGACCACAGACATCTGTGCTATGTGCTGGCAACTGCCACTTTTTATGTGAAGGCAATGCAGCAGGTTCCTCACTGCACCATGAAGTCCTCTACCTGCAGACTTGTGTAAGCCTCCTCCCTCCCCCTTACCCTCCCAGTAGCTCTTGCAATTGCCTGACTTAGGGCACTCCCTTCCCCCTCCTTCCACACATACACGTTATCAATACAACCAGACATTACACCCCAGTGCAGAAAAGAAATTAAGGGCATTTAAAATAATGTCAATGTTTTAAAGTTTTTACTTATTGTTGGGGTAGGGGGGAAGGGGATAGACAAACTCTGTTGAACTAAACAGCTCCTGTGGGGCAAACCCCTCTGCATTACAGGATAAATCCACAACAAAATTATTTTATTAAACCACAAAGTAATACATACTAAACAAAGAAAACAACTTCCAGACATCAGCATATCTGTTGCTTAAACTCAAAAAAAAGCAAAGAGATGAGATAAAAGCTTTTTTCTTATCCTACCTCAGTTAAACATAAGATATAAGGACACATCACCTTTTTGCCTTGCTTTGCAGGCAGACCAGCCTGAGATGCATTTGAGCCAGTGTTATATCTATGCCTTCAATGGACCTTTGAAGGTTTAGTAAAGTCTTTATTATTCCTGCAGTGTGCATGGGCTATGCATAGCAAAACCACATAATGGATTCACTACAGGAAACACATTACAGTTAAAAGAAATTTTTTTGTAGTTCTGTCAGAGCAAAAACAAGGGAATACATCTACCTATCAGAAATCCTATATTTGTCTTTACTTTAAATCTCAAACTAGGAAAAAATTATGCCCAAGGGCACAGCTTATGGTGGGCTAAGACATGACCTTTCCTATTTACAAAGTCAGAACTATTAAAATGGCTTAGAGCATGAATTTAACAAACACAGCTTTTTTAATATTTATATTTACTTTCTACAGCAGAGTTGTAAAAGGCTACTAATTTGCAATTGTAGAGACCAGAGGGGGACAAGGGCTGTTAGCTTGCCTATTCCCTAACTTCTTGTCCCAGCAATTCTGCACTTGTAAGTTGAAGAAGGTCCAACTTCAAAACACCTGATGACTTAGACTTATATTGAAATGCTGAAAGAGGTCGTCCTTCCTATGCCATTGACAGAAAATATCAGCTCCAACCTCATGTACGCCTCACACTTGAGCACTGAGGGGTTTCAGTTTTCTAGATGGCTAGGCAAGCTGGGGTTTCCTGTGCCCTTCCACTACAGTGGCACAGACCTTTCCCAGATGTGTAATATCAGTTCCCCAGAACCTTATCCTATTGCTGCCACAATTGTGTGCAATGATCCAGCCTCCCTGTGCTCAAGCTCAAGTCTCCCTGCTTCAAGGACAAAAAGGCAGCGCTCAGCTTGCAATCACTACTTCAGAGCTCTGGGTCAGAGAGGTGAAAGAGCAAAATCAGCAGAAAACTTGTATTTTAGTTAGCTAACAGCTGCAATGAAGATGCTAAAAATGATGACTAGACAGAAAGTGAAGGTCACGAGGCTTATTCTAAGAACATAGGGGGAGAAAAACAGACGGGGTAAGGGGGAGGGAAAAAGAGAGAGGGGAAGAACACGAGCACTGCAGCAAAGAAGCTATGCTCAGCCAATACATGCTGTCACTTACCATAAAAATGGAAAGATCCAAAGAGAATCAGATTAAGAATCCTTTTTATCTCTCTTCAATAGAAAGATTTTCACATGAAGCTCTGAACACAGCTGTCCAGAAGAAAGCAAGGTAAAATGATGCAACACAGAAAACACTAACAAACAAAGGGTTAAGTCCTTTCACAGCCTTCCAAAACCAGTAAGCAGTTTGTGCTGAAAAAACAAAGGTACGATGTCTGAAGACGTCTCCCCTGCATAACACGGCAGCTGAGCCTGGCTGCCGTATTTCCAGTCACTCAGATCGCATTGTTTTCATTTTCAGCTTCTCACCATTACTTACATCCTAGAGGTGGGCTTAGGGGTGGGGAAAAGAGATTTCTCCTCCAAGTGGAAAGGAGCGCAGGAACGGCATCAGCATTTTTAATCAGTGGCTGCGAGTACCCAATCAGAGGAACTGAGAGGTGCCAGCGTGACAGCTGTCCAAGGCAGGGCAGGCTGTCTCGCCAGCACATTTTCAGCTTGCCCAAGACCACTGAAGGGCTAATCTGCTGCCTAACCCCGGGAAGGTTTGCTGTACCCCCACACAATGTACCCCGTGTGCATTGCATCGTCTTCGCCTCCAAGAGGCAGGGCTTTGAAAAAGCTACGAGCTTTTCCGGGTTGCTGTGCTGACAGGCTATACGTAAATAGTTCAAAAACAAGAGAAGTTTGCAGGTTTAAATATAAGCATCATTTAACTTGTGCTTTATTATCCAGTACCATACCTACATAAAACATGTATTTACTATTGCTTCCTCTTCAAAGGTTGGGTTGTTTTTTTTTTTCTGAAGAAGAAAGAAGTCTGTAAGAGATTTTATGCCACAGACCCGTTGGTGTGAGCTGCCTTGTTAGAGCCTGGAGCTGGCTTTGACATGACACCATAGACCCCTGACATCACCAGACTTACATAAAATTCACAACCATAGTTTCTCTGCCCCCACTGCCAAGCTGATAACTGGACAAAATGTTTGTGCTGCTATCTAAATAGTTTTGGACCTAAACCAAAAAATTTAAAACCAGACAGATCTCAACTTAATTTGCATATGGGTATCCAGAATCTGTAGACAAACCTTTCTATGGCATTTAACCCATCAAACCAATCCATTCAGGAAAGTCATACAGTCAGCACTAAACCCACCAGACACAGTAACTTCCAGAGATAACTCCCAATTCAAAAATCCAAATGCCTGCATTTGACTATAGAGGAGGAGAAATTCTTCCAGTCTTACCAGTGCAGCCCACAGTAGAGCAAACCTAAATACAACATCTAAATTTGCCTTTAGTTAAAGCCCATATTCTACCAGTAGATCCTTATAATTTCAAAACATTTTCAGAACAGTCCATCCTGGATTTCTCTTGTCAAGTAAATATGAATATCCTCCATATGAAACACACATTTCAGAAGATGAAAAAGCTATACATTGTAAGGAAAGACAAAACATAGCATTCCCAGTAGCAGTGCCTGTACTATCTGATCAGCATCAAGTACTTGCAGAACACACCAGGTAACAATGTAAGCCTATTGATGTCAGGTGGGAAGGAGGAGAGGGGAGAAGCAGCCAAAAAATCCCCATAGTCAGGGGTTCTACAACCAGAAGTGCATACTAGCAATATAAAGTGCACTTTAATACAACTAAACTGTTTTGAAATGTTTCAAAGTGTAAATATAGTGCATGATTACAATGATTATACAAATTCCACTAGCAGGCAGTAGTGATTTTCACACACCACTAGACTGACATAGCATGTTGATAATGGAAAAATTCTTTTTTTTTTCTTCAAAAAAGGAAAGTTTCTCTCCTCAGATGTCAGGGAATTGGAAGGTCCATTACTTTTCCTGCATTTCACTTAGGTTTGAACAGGCTTGTTTCATGCTACTAATAAAACATACAAGGCATTCAGCCCTCCCTTTTCATAAATCACATCAGCTTGAAAACCACAAGATATATACAAGACACAGGTGAAGGACAGATCAAAGGAATAAATAACAAAGGAGGGCAGTTAACATGTATGCATATGTGATGTATATATGTAACAGCACATATTCATCCAGATAACCAGAACTGAAAACTCAGTGAATATAGGAGTGAGGACAAGAAAAGGAAGAAGAAGCAGAAGAAAAAAAAAAAACATTTAAACTCTGCAGTTTGCTTCTAAAACATATTGCAATGTCAGCAGAAAGACTATTTGACACACGACACACATGACATGCTTGATGAAGTGGGCAGTTTCTGTTTCAGGAAACTCTGTAGAACTCTCATTCTAATTAGAGAGCTTCTAAAACTTATTTTATTAAAAAAAAAAAGAAAAGAAAAGAAAAAGAGGTTTTAAATTTTGAAGCCAAAGTCCCTGGCAGAAAAACAAGTTATTAAAAAAAAATTCTAAAACTGGCAGATCTATGGTTTTTACCCATCATTTGGCATAAAAATCTATAATGACCATATCTGTATTACACAGATTTTCTTTAAAAGGATTTAGGGAATAACAGCACACTGCCTTTAGATTTTTTTTTTCACTTATGGACAATTTTCCTGTTTTAAACAAAAGAAGTTATTACAGAGAGCTTCATTGTGGGAAAGGGACATTCTGCAGTGCCACTTGTAAAAATAAAAACAAAAGACAAAAAAAAACCCTTAACACTCACAAATTGTAACATTTAGGCATAAATATGCAATATTTTACATTTTACACCGATGTGAGAGTGTTTCCCTCACCTCCTCCTCAAAGGAGACCATAAAATCAAAGACAGGGGGACATAACTCATACCAGTTCCACTATCTATGTTGTCATATTTGGTCTTTAACTCAGGACCTCAGAATAAGTCTTTGTATAAATCAAGTAAGGAAATTATATAGAGGCAAAGTATAAAGTATAGATATTATTATTGCATCTTTCAAGGCAGCTCTAACAAAAGCAGTTGCAACCTGAAAGCAAAAGCTGCTACGTATGAGAATGTAAAGCTCACCAAACTGAAGACTTGATTTAATGTTGCTTTTTAAAGTGTGGAAACCATACTAAATATTTAGTGATTACGCATTCTTAAACCTTACAAATTCAGATATGCTACTGCTGCATAACTCCATCTTAGTGGTAACTCATGCAATGAATGTAAAATTACCATGGACTTTATAGTGACATACATGAATCATAACACATAAAGCAGTTATCACTCTTAACATATAATAATTTAATGGTACAGAAAATTCCATTTATTTCTAGCTTTTTCCTTAAGAGATAAAATTATACTTCTAATAATACAACAAATCTTACGATAGTCTATAAAAATTAGCATCTCTTCTAAACAAAGTATTTACACTCAGTTATGTACTAAATCTAGAACAGATGGATATTCTTTAAAAAGGAGAGGAAGTAATTTTGCCATATGTTTGTATTTTTCTGGTAATGCAAACAGAAAAGTTTGCTGTTCATTTGAAACAAAGAAAAAGGACAAACCTTTCCAGGATGATTCATTGGAGAATGATGATTTGCACTGAACAAAGGACACAATCTCCTAATCAAAACGGCACCTGTAGATTAGCTCCAGTCAGTATGGATAACTACAGCACTAAGATGACAGTCTGTCAAATAAGGGATTAAACTGGGGCACATGTTTCTTTTAGTATTGAAACTAAGAAGATCTGCTCTGCCATCTCCAATCAGAAAAATAAGGGGAAAATCTTTAAGTGTGTGACAACATTTACTCCCTACAGGCTAGAAATTTAGGGTGACAACAAGAAAAAAAAAGCTTCTTTAGAACAAAATGTAAACTCTACAGAAGTTTAAGTGCTGAATTACCAGCAGTAGAAGACGGCACAAGGAGAAGCTGAAGATTCAGAAATTAACAGCATGCTGCACTGGACAAGCACAATGAACCTTTCACAAACCATGTAAAAAATTACTATGTACAGACACACACATATATATTATTCAGATATTGATTCATTGATCCCCATACATCTTTTAAATTTTTTATTGGGGATCAATAGCAAATGGAAGGATATTTTTTATCTGCAAGGGAGACAGGCATCGGGTAACAGGAAAGGCTGTGATACTGAGCTCCTGAGTGGTACAAGGAGACTGATGCACAGAAAGCATAATCTAAATGCCAGGAACAGACAGACCCCCAGACATTTGTGAGGGCTTTCCAGTCCACTGTTGGAGCAGGTGTTTCAGAGCTGTGTCAGAGTGTTATTCAAATGGGAGGTGATCAAATACTAATAATTCATTCTCATGAAAACAGAAAAATGAACTCAAGTTAATATTGAAGCAGAAAGATAGGACTCAGCATGGGCATACTTATCTGAATGGCCCCAGCAGATCAACACCTGGTAAATCATTCCCTGTATCCAGCACGCTCAGAGTTCCATGATACAGTTGCATAGCTACATCCATCCCTAGTCCTACCAGAATTCCAAAAATAGATGGTGAGAGGAATTGCTATCTAAATATCAGGAGCATAGACAAAACATGAGATGTCATAGATGTCACCGAGATTCATAGGGCAGAAAGTGATGGAGCAAACACAAAACCACTTCAAACCAGGAAATGTAAAACATATTAGCTAAGAATGTATAATTTATATAAAGAGATAAAGTGCTTCATTAACTCCTAATTTGGGATTTACCATTCCTCTATTAAAGGATACAAATCTAATTTCAACTAAACAAAATCTAAATTGATTATCTAAGGTGATCCTGTTTTCAGTGGTAGGGCTAAACAAGAGGATTTTGCAGAGCCTTCCAACCTAAATCACACTAAAGCTCTAAAAAAAAACCAAACCAACCTCACAATAAAATAAAAAAATCAAACAGCCAAAGAAATATTTCAAATAGAAACAAAAGAACAAAATTAATTATGGTAATCAATAGTCATAGCTATAATTGTAACCACTGATGAACATATGCAGACATACATGCATGATAGACAAAGAGCCTGAATATCTTTAACTGGCATTCCAGGCAGAATCAAGACAAGAAGAGAATTTTATCCTGGATTCTTCCCCCCAGAAAGGACCCAAATAAAAGGCCTCATACTGAGAGATTTCAAAAAATTGGATTGTCAGACTCTGCAAGTGACCCCATCTAATGGTGGTCTTTTAAATATCACCACACCTGCTGAGGCTGGGATCAGTTCCCCATGCCCTAGTCCTTTATCAAAGTTTAAAGGAGTTTTTATTATCTAGAAGTATTTTAAGATCATCTTAGAAAAGACAGTTACTTTCAAGTGTTCTCCCAGAAAGGGAAGTTATTCTTAAAATTAACTTTTTACCCATTTATCTGCTCCATTATTTCAGTTCATTCAGAAGCAAGGAACACTTAAACTGGCTCCATTTCTAGCCACTGAACCTCTGAAAAGTTAGGAGTGCAACAGATATAAATTAACCACAAAGATAAATTATTTACTAGAGTTCTCTGAGTTTTAATGGATTTTTCATATAGAAAAAGAAAATGTAGAAATGACACTATTAATAATACTGTTCGATCTCACTAATACCAAAAGCAAGAGGAAATGAAAAGAGAAATCTTGAAGCAGTTGATATTATTGGAGCTACATTTATAAATGCATCACCCCAGGCCACATTTATAAGTACTGCCAATAACTGACAACAGTATTTCAAAAAACCTTTTAATAGCAGCTCATATCTAACTGTAAAATACCTTTTGAAAAGACCTCAAAAGAACTGACTACCCACCAAGAAATAAATGGTATAATATGGCAGTTTAGACATAATGTAATGGAAAAATGTAATATAATCAGTGTCTGTTTGTGAGCAACTTGGTATTTTGTGTGGTATTTAAATTTTTTAGACCATTGTTGGTTCTCCAGAGTAAAAAGTCACAAAAAGACAAGAGCTTAAAGATTATCAAGTCCAACCATCAACACAACTCTGACAGGAGCCATCCCTAAACTATATCTCTAAGCATTATGTCTGCCTGTCTCTTAAGTGCTTCCAGGAATGGTGCCTCAACAACTTCCCTGGACAAATCTTCACTACATTTTAAATTGGCTTCAAGGAATAATTTTAAAGTACTGTCATATCTCCCTTTTTCTACACTTTGCACTTTCCCCATCAGTCTGTCAACATAAACAGTTTTTCAGTTTGGTGAGCAAACAAGAGCTGTGGTGAGAAAAAAAAAGACAAAAGAAAGCGAGGTTTTCAATATTTTTAAAGGTGGTTCAGGCTTAGTTAAGTGAAAAACCTTTATGGGACAGCGTAAGCTGTTTTGACTGAAGCCTACTGAAGCACTTTATTTAATTCTTGGCTTCCAAGAGACCTTGAAAAAGAATCTTTGTATTGTAACATTGTGCTCTCCCCTTCCCCTGGAAGACTGATGGGAAGTTAATAATCTCAGGGCAGTAGGAAGCCAAATGTTCAATGCAGCAAATTCTGCACATGATCACAGAGTTGCTGGTCAAACACAGAGGACCAGTCAAGGGAATTTGGGGAGATCTATCACACAACTAAAATTTTAATCAAGGGAAAAAAACCCAACCAAAATATTTAACTTTTGGGAAACATCAACATTTCCCAAGTGAAATATCCCTGTCTGAAAACAGCAAAAGCAAAAAGACTCTGGCATTACAACAGTCCTGCTTGAGTAACACTATTCATTGAATCTTATTTGTATTCACTGCATTTCCATGCACACACCTCCAAATCCCTTCTTGTGGTGATCCAATAATTTAGGTTTTTATTATTTTCACTCTTATATTTAACTTATAAGCTGTTATATTAACTTAAAAATATTTTACCCACTCTAGAGTGCCTTCTTATTCTTATTGAGAATGTCTTGGACACTTGCAGGCAATGTGAAAGCTGCAAATTGATGTTCCATCCGAGGAATGTGATATAAGTACCAAGTCCTATAGTAAGTCAGGAAGAAATTCCAGATGTAGCCTAATGAACCTTCTCCTGTAGCTGACTATAAGGAATTAATATTATTATCTAGAATTAATGTTATTTTATGTCTTAAGCAAGTTGCCTGAAAGAGCAATAAATCATACACAAGGAAAGAACATTAATAACCATGGTGGAAAAGCCTGTTGTGTTACTTAAAGATTTGATATCTGCTGCTATTACATGAAACCAAGACTGAGTAGAAAGATTTCTGACTTAGGTCCTGATTATTCTGCTGCTAAGACATCATGCAGCAGCAGTGTCCAGCTGGCATAACGATACCACTAATCTCAGTGCTCTATTTGCATCTCCCCATGGGCAGGCTGTGGGGGGAAGTACAAGGAGATAACTGCACAAGAGGCTAGAAATGCATAACAAACTTTGTATTTGTCATGATCCAGTCCCAACTTCCCTGATAGCACCTGAGACTGGCTAATGAGAAGCACACACTTGGAAGTACTAGGTACTATTTGCACTTGTATTTTTTCAGCTTACATACTGTTAGCATCTGAAATAAAACACTATTTGAAGGCACTCATGGAATCAAGGACAGTTTTGCATCCAGACATGCTCTGGTTCTCATTTTCTGTCTCAGACTGAGAAACACGCCTTAAAATCAGCAGATACCCCATGCTTCCTAAAGCCACAGATGAAAAATTTTCTGATGTTGCTTTTTTTCCTTATTTTTATACTTAGATGTTATTGATTTGAAGAGCTAGTCTGACCCTGAAGAAGTAATTGTTATTCAGATTAACGGTCATTTCCACACTGAATAAAGCCCATCAAGAGGCTTATAACTGAATTAAAAAATTATTACCATAAGTAGCTGTAGAGCAAGAAATAATGCAATCCAGAAAAAAGATAATTTGTCACCCATACTTACGAAAAACCAAACAAGACTCTGATCAGTTAGGTAAAATTATTCATGATGTGCAAAAAACAAATCAAACAAATTATTAATATAAATTCTTACTAAGACACTTTTTTTTCCTTTCACTTATTTCCCTCTCATTTTAGTCACGTCATTATCTGGGGTTCAGAAAGGAAGATTTTCTTAAATTTCCATAAAGCATCAGAACATTTACTCCCACTGAATATGTTGAGTTGGAAGGGACCATCAAAGGTCATTTAGTGCAACATCTCCTAACGTAATCAGGAGCATCTTGCACTAGATTAGGCTGCTCAGAGCCTCATCAAGCCTGGCTTTGATTTTGTGGCCTCATAACAAAAACCAGGTTGCTAATTTTAAAGGTAGCCAGAATTAGCATACAGAAGTTCAGAAAAGCATTACATATTCACACTTCCACATGTCCCCAGGAATAAATCATGCTGCCCTGATTGTTGCTGCCATAGAATGGGCTGGAGGAAAGCTAGATGGGTTTGGATCCCCAGCATCTTCCAGTTTTCACTAGTCTCCCTTTCAGAGATTTTAGTTCAGATGAAAACTTCCTGACTAGGCAAAACACTTCTGTTTTCTGATCCCAGGCTGAGTTTGTCCTGAGCAATTATAAAACCACTTTCCAGCATCAATTCAGGTCAGTGATGAAGGTGACAGGGAGACAACCACCATGAGCCTTTCAGGGGGTCCCAGGGTTGACCAGGCCATCAGCCTGTGGATGGCTCTCACCAGACCTAATCCTGTCCTCACTCACAGGCTGACATCTCAGCTCAGCTGCAGCATGTTCTCCTCCCTGCCCTTGCCTTATGACCCGGGCTGTCCTGATAACACTCAACTGCCCTTCTTCAGGGGATTTATTCAATAGCCTGAATGCAGACACTGAACAGAGAACATACAATGAGCAACAGAGTGCTATGACTTAGGCACAGCCACACATCCAGGACAATTAGGCTGAACCCAATTAGCCCATGTTCTCTCCTTTGGTTGAGGTGAGTTATTCTGCCCCTCCTAAATGCTTACATGGCACAATATCGTTATGCATCAGGGCCCAGGAACAGGTCTCCTGCTCCCATTCCTGCCTTGCTTCTGCTGAGTCAGCAGCTCTTTCTCTGTGAGAACGTAGCTGCAAGACATGAATCCCACTGAAGAGACTGCAATGCCAGTGCCAGAACAGCACAAATGTCTCTTCATTTCAAAAATCAAAGCCTCTCAACAGCCCAGCATGGATGTGAAGCCATTTTAGCTGCAATAACACCTATTTCAAACACAACACGAAATGGTCAAGGAAGCACTGAGCTTTTTTCCCACCACCTCTGCTTGTGAGGACACTCAAATCCATGCCATATAGGAAAGTTTCTCCTTGTAACTTGGCTTCTCATTATACCATTTCTTAAACTGCCCTTGCAGCTTGGCAGAAAGCTTCTGTTCCCTCATCTTACACCTTCCAAGTGGCTGCCTATACATACTCTCCGTAATTGGAAGAGTAACGTACATTAAGTTTGCCAGCTTCATTGGGATTCACTTTCAATAACAAGATTGAAAAGGTGAAAGCAGTACAGATTCTTCCTGATGACAAAGTTGCAGGAAAGAACAAAAGAACCAAAGCCTGTTTTACACACAACGGTATCCTCTCAGAGCTGAGCCTTGCAGTCAGTCTAGGAGGTGCTGCACCAAACCACTTGCCTCTCAGCTCTCATCAGAGATTCATTCACAGATTCCCGTTTCTGCTGCTGTTGTTCTCAGTTACTTTCTTAAGAGGTGGAAAAACCACTTCTGGCTTCATGTTTTTCTTCAGCACCCAGGGCTACCATTTTCCAAGTCTCATCCCCAGAATATGGGCTACAAAAACTCAGGAGCAAGGAACCTCCTGTCCCTCTAGCCTCTCGAATCACACAGAGCCATCATTCTCTCTGCAATTCCTCCAAGCTTAGGTAGGTGTTCAGGTGGGTTGCAGTGCTCTCAGGAGCCTCTTCATAAATAGCAGACCATCAGAAATATTTATCATATTCTTCCCTTATGAAACTGTACTTTTTCATTTTGCTTTCAGCCCTCCACAGTGAAAGAAAAATGTAGGGGGCAGATGTCTCAATGAATCACAACTGGAAAAGGTCTGGTTTTCTTGTATAGGCTAACTTCCTTAGCACAATTCCCTTCACACAGAGTTGAGTCAAACAGAGAGTTTCTCATCTGCAAGTTGTAATTGACTAAAACAAAAAAGGGGAAAAGCCAGAATCTGAAATGTGAACATGGAAGTCAAGCATTGGAAGACATCAAGATGTCTTCAAAACATGAGTATTTCTACAGCTGCTTAACATTACAGAATGTCAAAGTTTCCCAAGAATAAATGCATTTTGAGACAGTTAATTCCAAACTCTTGGCAAAAAGTTGCAGCATCAGTAAGAGACTATGTTTCTATTCCAATGAATACCAAAGTCTCATTACTGAAGACATCAAAATAGTTTTCATAAGTGAAACCTCACAGAAGTCTCTTACTGCAACATTTATGACAACATGATTTATGACAACTCATTCACCCAACAAAGTTAAGAGTAGATGCTATACTTGGATGATAATGTTCAAGAAAGAATTCTTTAAAGGCATCTGATGGTGGCAAAAAAACGTAAACCTCTGCTCAAGCTCATCATGCTTCTGCTTTAAATTGTGCAGGAACACAACAAAATTTGGTCTGCTGTGACAGCCTGGAAGACTTCCAGTCCACTTGCAGAAGCATGCTATCCCCAGTAGTATCCAGAGGTAATAATTTCTTTTCACCTTTAACATAAAGTGATCACTTTTGCTCTCACTCTATAAACTCAATCAATCACATCCTCCCTGCCATGAAAGAAACCCATTCTAAACAGCCACTGCTTCACAACAAGTTGAGCTCATGATTTTCTATATACACACCCCAACATAGCTGCTTTTTAGTTTTGCTGTTTCCACTTGGCTTATATGTAAATTTCCCTTTTGCAATTTATGATATTCAATATAAATAAAGATTAGAAAGTGTTGTGCCTCATCTCTTTGCACAGGAAGAAACACCTATCACTGGACAAGTCAGATGCCTTTCTTGTCGTGGAAGTACTACTTATAGCACTACACACAATTCCAAATTATTTCAGTTTTCAAAACAACTAAAGTCCCCACTGAACCCTCATCATTATAAGTTCACATACCATTCAAAATTTATATGCTACAGACACAGCCTATTCCTCACAGCAAATTGCTTTCTCTATTCTGCTGCCCACCACATTTAAAGACTTATTCAGAACCACTTCCTATTTTTAACAATGACTCATTTAATTTCATCATAAACCTCTTGTGGTCTCAGTTGAAGACTATTATATAACTCAACCCAGCAAAACATAGATAAAAATTTTTGCTCTTACAGCTTCATTTCTTGCTTATAATTCATGGCAAAGATGCCTTTTACTCTACTAATTCAAGTCCTAAACTATCAACTATACTAATACCAAAGGAGATATTTCACTTAATCTGCTATCCTGAAGATCACCTACAGCGGCCTGATTTCTCCTTTGACTCTTACCAAACACTACCTTGTGACCTCTGTGACTTGAGGAATGGCTCCACCTTTGTGTTTCTTCCTCCCTTACCTGCAATCCATAAAATAGTATAGTGCAATATCTCTCTCCCCATCAACAAAATATAGTAAAAGCCTGTTCTCAACAGGCAGCATGTTCTTATTATATGCGCAGGTGATGCTCTCCCTTTCCCCACAAACTTAATCTCCAATAATTTATTTTCACTCTGCAGTATTTTCACCTAAAAGACTGACATTTTCCAAGGATATGAGTGACAGTATTTTTGGGAAAGGACAAAGAATCACCCAGGGGAATTATTTGAAAAAGATAAGAAAGGAGCATGTAGTTTGTGCATGAGACATGCTTGCAGTTTTTAGTACTGATGTGCAAAGGATGAATGGATTTTGAGAACTTCTCATTCCATAAGGCAGCAATCACTTCTGAAACTCCAGAGTGATACATGCTTCCTGGGTTTTTTTGCCCTATGCAGATGACAGCAAGTAAGTGCCCATTTCAGGAGACTTCTGCAGCTTTATTTCCAGGGCAGAAGTACAAATATCACAAGGAAAACACAGTTGTGTGGCAGCAAAATAGGGCTTGTTTTATAAATACATTAATACCAAAGGCAGAATCACAAGCATGAACTGACAGGAATTATGGGGTCGCAGGGGGGTGGATCTAAATTATACGTAAACAAGTTACACTGTATTTGAATAATTGTTTTGTTTATCCTGTATCTCATGTAGGTCTTTCTATTTATTCCAAAGGAGTTTAAGCAAAGTCATGAATTTCAAACAAAAGCTCAAAGCAAGTTCCTACACATTGGAAACTAGGGTTCAACTGCATGCATTTCAGACCACTGAGATTTTTTTTCCCCTCACAGTAAACGTTTCTTGGTTTTCTCCAGTGAAAGACAAGGCTTCTACAGAAATGCCACGAAAACATTAGGACAGATGAGACACAAGCATCAAGCAGTACTTAATCTTCTTAATCAGCAAGCACCAGATAAACCTCCTGATTACCTGTTATAGAAACAGAGGCTCATAACTGGAAGGGGGACACATACCAGCTCCCTGTAGCACTCTTCTCAGCCCTAATAAGCCAGTTTAGCAGCCTACCACCTTCATGGGCCCATGGACATCCATCCGTGACCAAGCTAGAGCTGCAGGCATCATCACCATGGTTTGCTCTTGTTACTGGTCTCAGTTTTAACTTTTTTGTTTACTGAAGCCATGAGCTATGTGAAGCACCTTGCCTGTGATCTAGGGTTGGGAAACCACTTCTCTTGCAGAGGCCACTAGAAGAAGAAAAGTTATATGGAGCTTCCTCTGACTATTTCCTCCTCAGGGATGAGCAGAAGCAAGCTGAGGGCAATCAGAGACATACAGCTGGAAGTGCCTTTGTTCTGGATACTTAATTAGTAAGGAAATCAAATAACAGGTAGGCAGGGCAGGAAAGAGAAAAAACAGGATTAAAGAGGAGGAAATACAGTAGGTAAAAGAGTCGACAGCACCGTGTTTTCCAAATTGGCATCTCCGGGCTTTTTCTGGAAATATGCAATTCCTACTTAACAGGAGTGATGGGAAGCAAGTAAAATTATCTTAAATCAAGATTTAAATATGAAAGATGACGAGAAGTAAGGTCTTTATTGCAGTTATTATGCATAGATCATTCCATTCTAATTATACAGGTGGCACACTGTGCCAGTCTTGCACTGCAGTGCTACATGCACCAGTACAATGCTTCCTACTTCACATCTGAAACTCTGACACATCCTTTCTTCTTTTGAAGGACCAAGACTCCACTAGCTATATCAAACTGAAAAAAAAAATGCATTAAAACATGTGCCTTCATTAGCCCTTTTTATTTTCTAGTTCACTCTCTTCAACAAAATTACCTGAATGAGATTTATTTATTTATTTTTTATAAATAAGAATTCCTTTAATTGCTGACTCTTAATTTCTCTGGATAGAAAATTGGGAAATGTCCCATTTTGATTCTGTAAAGCTAACAATATGATATTAAATAATTATATGTTTGTTTTACTATGCATTATTACTTTGGTTATAAAGTATGCAAGATAGAAACACTGTTCAGAAGAAATCCATGTCATTGATAGAGTGAAACAGTTTTGTACAGCATTTTTTAACTCCAGTTAGATTTAAAGAGCTCATAAAACATTTTCTTCTTTCAGAGAGTCTTGAAGATTCTCTAGTAATGGATAGTTACAGTTGGAAAGAGTGGTAGAGACACATCCTCATAACAAGAGTTCTTATGTCACTGACCAGATCATCATCCTTTTCTGCATTAA
>VZTY01016578.1:12091-37682 GCA_013400935.1 Turnix velox | reverse complement strand
GGGGGTGTCTCTGTGTCAGTGTTCCTCTCCCCCTGACACACAAAGAGGTGGCAGGAGACAGAACACACGTGTCAGTATATGAAGATATAAATATTTGAATAAAATATGTGGGGAGGAGGCTCTGTGTGTGTTTACTACTGAAAGAGAGAGCTTCGGAATGGGAGAAAATAGCCCAACACGGGCACATTATCTCATGAAGGTCCATGTAGACTTACAGTCATAGAGCAAGTACAGGGCACACACACCCCCTCACATGCATACATAGAAAGTTAGTCACATACATGTATGTTTCTCTCTCACAGGCTCTATTTATCCATATACTCACTTATATGAGTCTGCATATATGTTTTTGTGTGTGTGCATATATATACACACACTGAGAAAGCAGGCTGTTCTCACACACTATATATGCACCTATGTATAGGCATGTGTATTTATAAATATATAGAAACACTTCTCTCACACAATTCTGTCTCAGTGTATATATGCACACATACATATTTCCAAGGAGAGTACAAGAGAGTGACATGTAGGTCTTTGTCACTATGTATACCTGTATGCATATGCATATAAAGGCATAGATGAAAATGGGATGAGAGAGACTACGTTCTGCTGAGGCACACAAACAATAATCTCACTATACACACACATGTAACCATAATGTAAGCCTATATACTGACCCAGGGGTGAGGGATTTATTTTCTCACATTCTTTTCTCCCTCAGCCTCTCCCTTCTCTCTTCCCTCCCCCCCATATGTATCTATATCTATGCACATGTACACTGAGAGTGAGCAGCTGGTGTTTCACACACAGACGCACTCTATCCCCTTGATGTATAAACTCACATTTGTACGTCTATAAAGTGTATTTCTCTCTCACTATATATGCACATGTACGTGCATGATTAGCTCTGCTTATGTACACACTGCTCTCTCTTCATACCTATGCACATATATCTATATACAGAGCTGTTCTCTCACACACAACGGAACTCTCTTCTGTAAATATGTGTATGTATGTATGCTCTATACACAGAGTTGTTCACACACACATGATTCTCACTGCTTATATATATTTGGGGAGAGAGCTGTTCACACACATGTAATTTGCTCACTGAATGTATACATGTGGAGAGAGCTTTTCACACAAGTTCTCTGCACTATATGTACATATATACTTACATACATGTGCACACATTTAAACAGAGGGCTGTTCTCACACACACATACTCCTCCCACCCCCAAATAAATACATTCATAGACACTTGCACATGCCTATATGTTATGTATGTACAGAGCTGTTCTCAAATGCATGTAACTCACTATGTGTTTTATACTGAGATGTGTAGTTGGGGAGAGAGCTGTTGACACAATCCTCTATTGTATGTAAATACACATATATACTCGTGTATGCACATTCACGGCTGTTCACTCAGAGGTAATTAACTGTATAAAATATGCACATATACTTATATGAGCATATATTTATATAGAAAATATGTATTTTACGTATTACGTTATATATGATGTATATTATATTAGTTTTAGTAATTTTAATTGTATTAACTCATATAATAAGACCCATTCTGTCACACACACGTCTCTAGGGAGATGCATATGTGTGTGCATATGTAAGGGAGTGTGAGAGAAGGTCACATGCAGAGGCCCCTGTCACTGTGTTTGTACATGCATACATATATAGAGACAAAAGGGAATAGGCTGTTCTAATACAGACAGTAGTGTCTCACCATATATATATATATACACACAGACACACACACAGAATGAGAGAGTGCACATTCCACACACACAGACACACACCACCTCTATAGAAAAAACCCACACCTACAGCTCTGTGCAGAGAGATGGTCCCACACAGGATATGTTCTCTGCACAGGTACATATGCACCAACTGAACCGTTCCCATACAACCTCACTCTTGTGATAGCTCTCTCCATATATATATATATGTATATTTATATAGATGACAAACCAAGATAGAGTCATCCATACAAACAAACACATTTTCCTTCTCTCTGTCCCCATCACGTGCCCCATCCCCTCCATGTATAATCCCTGGGGTGCATAAATATATGCATATGTATGTATATAATCTCTATATATTCTCTCTCTCTGTGATTATGTATAGGTAGAGGTAGCAAGACCCATTCTCACACACACTGTGCTCCTGTTATATATGAATGTGCACATGCACATACAGAGATGGTCTGCACACAGTTCTTTACATACGCATATATGTATACATATACACTTACATACATATATAATTGGAGCTCATACTGTTTACACAGAAACAGACTGTTCTCTCTGTACATCAGCATATACTTGGTGGTCTGGTTTTACACACAATGCTCCTCTCTTGATATAAAGATTTATGCAACTAATGCATGTGCTCCATACAGGGACTGCTGTTCGCACACATACACCCATTCTCCTCTACTTATTGATACAGATACATATCTAGAGACCAGTTAACACAATTCTCTTTCTACATATACACACACATATATATGTATATATTTACAGAACCCCAGCTCTGTTCATGCACATCATTCTCTCTTGCTATACAAGCACATATATATTTTTTTTTAATATAGAATCATAGAATAGCCCAGGTTAGAAGGGCTCTTTCAGACTATTGAGTCCAACCATCAACTCGATTCTGACAAAAACCATCTCTAAGCCTTATCTCTAAGCTCTCTGTCTACCCTTCTCTTAAATAATACACACAGATAGGTACAGGGGAGGGGAAGAGGTAGCAGGTCTCGTGCTTTCTCTTTTCCCCATCTCTCCCCTGCATGTAGACTTATGTACTGAGAGCTGTTCTCTCACACACTTTATTTATATATACAGGCATACACATATAAATAAATATAAATGCACACACATGTGCATGTGCATAAATATAGAGAGGGAGCAACTGCCCATACATGTAAATCTCTCTCTTTTCCCCTCTCTCGCTACGCATACATACCCAGAGAGGCATGCACTTCCAGAGTTCTGTTCACACCTCATCACATCCCAATCCCTCCCCCTTCTCCCTTTGTCTATTTGCACATCTATATACTCATATATATAGAAGGAGAGAGGATGAAAGCCATTCACACTTCTATTATTCTACTATAATTCTATTGTTCTACTATTATTATTCTACTCTAATTCTGTATATGTATATAGTTAGATGTATTCGCCTATATAATTTGTTTATTTTTATATGTGAGTAATTGAATATGGGTCTGTATTTTTTATCATTCTGTCTTTCCTCTCCTCCCTGGGAGAGAGAGAGAAAAAAGACCTGTTCAGAAATGCATGTAGATTATGTGTGTGTGCATGAGGTTGTGATTTCTTCCACTCTATATATAATAGGATGCACACATCTATATGTGTAGTCTCAATCTTGATATATCCCATGTCTAGTTATGGAGAGAGGGCACAAAATCGTTGTCCTCCCCCACATCAGAAGCAGCTAGCACTATATCCACTTCTACATTAAATTGTTTTAAATTCCTGTTTACAGATATGTATTTTCTTTCATATTCCTCCCCCTCCCCCAACCTCTCCTTCCCCATCTCTTTCTCAAAGAAAATTAACAGCTATACCACACACATGTACGCACCTGTATGCACATGGCCTGTTTATAGATATAAACCACTGAAATACATAAATAACATTTAAATACATAGAAAAATGTAAATAAAATACACACACTTAAGTGTATGTGTATATATATATATATATATAATAAAATATGNTTTCTCAAAGAAAATTAACAGCTATACCACACACATGTACGCACCTGTATGCACATGGCCTGTTTATAGATATAAACCACTGAAATACATAAATAACATTTAAATACATAGAAAAATGTAAATAAAATACACACACTTAAGTGTATGTGTATATATATATATAAAATAAAATATGGGGTGGTGACTTTAGATAAAGAAAAAAAACCACACAAGCAGCCATATAAAAACAAGTATGTAAGTATAAAGTAATTTAAAATATGTCTGAGAATGTGTGTGATCCTCTGTCTGCCTGTATGTGGGCTGACAGATAATACATGGACATACACTAACATTTGAATGTGTGTAGATCTGTACTTATATTCATATTTTAATGTTTCAAATAAATACACAAATATACATTTAATATGGATCTGTTAAGAATGTATAAATGAAACACGAGCCACATCGACACATGTGAGAATTTTTCCTCTTCATCTGAAAATACAGTATTTATTTCTTTATATACATGTGCTAAGTGTGTGTACATGGGTAATGCTGCATCCAGGTAGATCTCATGGACGGAAACCTGCAAATGCAGTCAGGCTCTGTCTCTGAGACCAGCACAGTGTGTGAGTGTAACAGAGCCGAACCCCCCCCACACCTGCTGTGTCTGCACTGTCTTGTGCTCTCCTGCTTGCTCTTTGGCTTCATCCATCTCAAAAGACATCCTCATAAATACACGTCCAAGTCCACATCTCTGCTGGTCTGTGTTTGAAGACACAAACCACACACGCAGGTGTTTCACTGTATTTCTGTCTGCCTACAGAAGCCTGAGCTCCTCTCACTGCTTGATATGAGAGTGGGTGCTGGGCAGAGGGTCTGTGCACACACACCTGGGTTGGGGTTGGTGGCAGCTGTTGGAGCTCCTGGTGTGCAGTGTGTGGGGACAGGTTGGCACACAGCTGAGATCTCTTCCTGTGAGCTCAAGGCTGGCAGAAGAGGTCCTGCTCTCTGCATGGGACATCCAGCTCCAAATCTCACCCAGACATCACTTCCCAAGCACCCAGTGAGTTTCCCCACTGTGGGCTGGCAGCCTGGCATCCCCATGCTGCTGCTCCCCATGCCCAGGAGCTCAGGCTTTCTTGTCTCTGATGCTGCTCTTAGTCCCTTTCCCTCCAGCAGCAGAGATGTGGTTACCTGATCCCCAGCTCTTATCTTCATCTCCCCAAACAAATGGCTATGAGCCCTCAGCGGGGAGCAGAGCTCATTGCTGGCTGCCCTGCTGCACCTCGGGGGGCTTCGCCCTCTGGAAAGGGGCCAGCATCACAGTGCTTGGCAAATCTACTTGTTACACTTGGTTTGGGGGAATCACTATCCTTGCACCAGCACTCCCGTCCCCTCATCTTCAGATCTCTCCCTCAGCCCATCAAAGGCAGCCCTGAAGCTGGTCTGGGCACCTCAGCCTCTTGCAGGGCCTGGTTTTCTCTGCTGTTTGCTCCTTGGGAACATCATCCCACTTGCAGCTCATCAGGGAGAAATATCAGCAGGGAAGCAGGAGCCACGAGGCCTCACTGGGTTTAAGCATATTTGCACCCTGCACTCGCACAGAGGGTCCAGGCAGCTCCTTCAGACCTCAGTGGTGACAAGAAATTTCTGCAGGAGCACGAGTTTATGACACTATCAGCCCTGAGTGTAACAGCAGGGTGGCAACTACCACAGTGCTTCCCTCCTGCACTGATTAATTGCACATCTGTGTGTGTAAGTAACATGTTCCACCTGCAAAAACATTGGCTTGTAGGTGGTAAGTGGAACTCTCAGCTTCCACATCCCAGGCAAAGCAAGGAGCTCCACAGCTGTCTCACTCCCTGTGGAGTGCTCTCCCTTGGCTTCGCGTTTGATTTGAGGAGATTAAATATGATCTCTTCAAGGCTTATCCCCAGCTCCAGCCCCCCAGGGTCCAAGCAGCAGGATGGAGGTGCAGAGTTCAGGCCCCCAGAACATCTCTTTGTATTGCCCCCTCCTCCCTCAGCTTGGCTTTCTCCCCCCTAGAACTGTATCTGCTGAAATCAAGGGCAGATGCTTTAAATGGAGATGAGCAGAAGGCCCAAATCTTCCAAAAAAGCTGCAAAAGAGAGAAGTCCCACCAGGACACATCCCTAGTGCAGAGGAGTTACCTGAAAGTGGTGTAGGCAGCATAAGCCCAGTCAAGCGAGAGAAAAGAGTAAGAGGACAAAGACATAAAATAGGATGTAGAGCACAAAGACTGTTAGAAGTCTCTTGAAATAACTGGCCTGATTTCTCTCTACATTGTTTTCCATCTTCCCCTGGGCAGAGGAGGAGCAAGCTAGGCCTGCCAGAGCACGAGAAGTCCATGCCCAGCACCTAGAAGTTAAAGGCTTTGAGTAGGCTGGATCAAGGAAAGGTCTTTAATTCATTGCAAGGCCAGCCTGGCTTCTCCTCCAGTGTAACTGGTCTGCTGGGAAGGGCTGAGCCTGCATTTATCACCAACATTCCTCTGAGGAGGGCAGCAAGAGCTAGAACAGGACTTCCCTCTTTCCACAAAGGCTTTCCAGATGCCCAGGACTAGGCTGAAGGAGAACCATCAGAGCCAGCAGTGCTCCTGTCAAGTGCAGGAAAGCGGAGAAGCAGCCCCACTGCAGTCTGAGGGCAGTTGAGGAAGCCAAGTCTGATCAGACCACTCTGTAAGGCAGGGGCTTTATAACAAGGAAGAAGCACAAGCATCCTTCAATTACAGGCAGGGCTTGCTAAATGGTGAGCAGAGAGTGGAAACAGGAGAGCATGTTAGTGAAAGGCGGGAAAAAAAGAGAGTCAGAAACAGGAGTAAACAAGAAGGTTTGTTCTTGTTAAGTTTATTGGCATCATGTTTGTCTCTTTACATAAGAGCTCAGCCTACGTACTAGAATGTAGACCTCTGGAAAACAGGTAGAAGGGCTCCATTTAAGCAAGCTACAAATGCAAGAACAAATACCAGGAAGAAAGGAAAGGGACTAGATTGCCAAGATTTTTCCATACCAAAAATCCAGATTAGCAGTCAGTAAGAAGAAAAGGAAGATTCATAGTCCAGGTCATTCATCGAGAAACAGCTACCACAACCCAGGTGGGAGAGGAGTTCCTTCCACAGCCCAACAAGCCACTAGGGACACCTCAGCTCTGGCTCCTTCTCACACTTGCACCAGGATGTTAGGAGTTAAGCAGTGGGGGAGGTGAACAAACAAGGTAATTTCATAGCTGTATTTAATTTTAAATCCAATAATCCAGTGTGCATATCAATGCTGTTATGCAAATCTGAGAATTTAGATACAAGGAAGCCAGACAGATTTTTATTATTTTTTTTCCAGAAGATGAAGCCTTTTTGGCATCAGAAGGAGAAGGCTTACATAGTTCATCTCTACTGTACAGAATACTGCCTCCAGCTGGACTCGGCGCCGCAAGCGACGCGCTGCAGTTCACAAGTGTCCTCCTCACTTTCTACACAATCTGTGTTTCAGTACTCAAACATGTAATTCAGGAATTTTACACTAATTTATACATTTTTTTTAATCAGTTGCATATATTAACATGTACTATAAGATTTTTCCTAAAGAAGCATTACATAATACATGGATACTGTAAAAAGATCTGATTAGTTAAAAGTAACAAGCATTAACAGAGATACATACAAAACTCAACCTAGTCGGACTGAGTGCTGAGCTTGCAATGAAACTATGGGTAATCAGCCTTTCCAGTTGCAGCCTTCACAGGGGAAAAACACCAGACAAGTTAAAAATGTATGTAACTTGTTACACAGATTTACCTGTAAACAGTTTCTCTCCGTTGGACACCTGGAATTAGATTCAGTTCCAAACATACATCAGAGTTTCCATTTTAAACTAAGAGAAAGGTCTGTTACCGTGAAGTGTGATGTGGATGGTGCGGGGATGTGAGCTCTGAAGTGTGGGACTCACAGATGCTCATGGGAGATGATGGGTGGATTTTGGCAGCTGGAGATGGAAATTTTTTTTTTTCATTTAATTTCATTTTAAACACAGAAGAGGGGCTGTGTGTTTGAAGGCCTAAGTGTGATATTCATTTGTGAAGGACTGTGCTCAACCCCCCCCTCTCCCCTCAGCAGCTGCAGCTCTCCGCAGAAGCCTTCACTCGGTCATTCTTGTCTAGTTTGATGGGCTCAGGGAATTCATTGTAAAGCTCCACTTCGGTTTCCTAGTGGGAGAGAAGGGAGGAGTCAGTGCCGGGGCTCCACACCTATCTCGGAGCATGCAAGGAGCCATTCTCCACTAGGAAATGTTTTTGGAGAGCCCAAGGAGCCAAGCTGAGCAGACAGGACCGTCAGCAGTAGGGGACACCAACTGGTCCCCTCCCTACCTGTTTAAGTGCATTTCGTGCAATCGTCTGGAAAGCTTGTTCCACATTAATGGCCTCCTTGGCACTGGTTTCAAAGTAGGGGATGTTGTTTTTACTGTAGCACCAGGCTTGCGCCCGTTTTGTGGTGACCTGGATGGATAAAGAGCAATGTCACCTCCAGCTATGCAGGAAGGGTTGTTTTTATTTCCAAGACAAGGGCAGAGATCCCTCATATCCAGCCTGAGCTAAACCAGCCTTGACAGAGAGCACAGGAGACTTGCCTTCCACTGGATACATTCAGGCCCAGGGCAAAGAGCACCTCACCGAAGGAAGATGAGGCAACAGGGCATCTGCAGAGCAGAAACTTGCTCACATAAAAATTTCTCAGCAAGGAGAAACAGCTTCTCTCCTCACATCCCTCAGGAAGCAGCTGCAATCCTTCCACCAGTGGGCAGGAGCATGCTGCTCTCAGGGGTTTGACCTCTTCAGGCAGGAGAAATTCTTCCTCAGCGGTACAGCAGAGCCACACTCAGGCACCTCCCACACTCCTGTTTCTCAGATATCCCTCCCGTGTTCCTGCAAGGTCTCCCACTCCAGCTACTTCCCGAGAGGAGGCAAGCAAGTCCCAGTACTCACTTGTCTGTTTTCTAGGTCAATCTTGTTTCCCAGCACAACAAAAGGAAAGTTCTCAGGATCCCTTGGACTGGCCTGAATGAGGAATTCGTCCCTCCAGCTGTCTAGGGTTTTGAATGTGTTGGGGGCTGTGACATCAAACACCAGCACACAGCAGTCTGCTCCCCTGTAGAAGGCAACTCCCAGAGACTGAAATCGCTCTTGTCCTGCTGTATCCCATATCTGGAGCAAAAGACAGGGCAGATAAACCATCTCTACTCCAACATGGTCAGTTCACAATTAGAGCATTCACTTCAAAGCTTCCCACCAGGCACCTGCAGTCCTCAGCTACCCAACAGCAGCACATTGAAGGCTTGGGAATTTTGGTAAACACTAAGTATCATGAGCCAGAAATGCCTTTCTGAAGGTAGTTTACTTTGTGCTCAGCCTCAGCAAGGGCAAGCAGGACTTGAGTATTAGGGTCAGTAGGTGAAATCTCTGCAGTGCTTGGGAGCATTTTGGTACCACCACAGTTGAAATACTCCACTGATGGCTGCAACACGGCTTTTTCTGCCTTGCAGTCACACTCATCATGGAGAGATGAAAGCTTAAGATTCTAGAAACATAAGCAGACTGGCAGGTAATGCTACACCCACACAACTTAGGGCAGCACAAGTATCTGTCTGGACTAAAGAGTCCTTTACCAGCCCTATCCAGTTCCTAAGCTGTAGGAAGATTCTATAAGATCCAGCTTCCTGGCAGTACTAAAAGCTGGTTTTTAAGCTAGGCCTGACAAAGCTGCTCTTAGCTGAACACACACTGATCTTTGCCTTCCTTTGTTCAGCCTGTGCACAGATTTGTAGTGAAGCCCAGCAGCACCTACAGACAGGAACAATTCAGAGCAAACAACATTCACACTCCTGGCCTGGGCTGTGCTGGAACAAATAATTCCACACAAGTGTGATCTAGTCAGCCAGGCAGCCCCTGCAGCAGGGAGCTGGGTCACTCCTTACCTGCATTGTCACTAGCCTGTCATCCACCATGACCTCTTTTGTCAGAAAGTCTGCGCCTATCGTAGCCTTGTACTGGTTACTGAATTTCTTGTTCACATACTGGTTCATGAGTGATGTCTTTCCCACCCTGTACAGAAAGACAAAACACCATTAGGTAGGCTGTTTTTACAACAGTGTTCACATTATTTACCATGAGCTGAACATCCCAATGCCTTTTGCCTTCCACCACAGCTTCTCAGCCTTTCAACCAGGAAAAAATGTACTCACCTCTGCAAGAAAGGGCTTTTACAACAAGAAATGCTGAAGTAACATGCTGAATAAGAGCATTAGCTATCTAAGGATATGAAGGATTACAGTCTTGAGAAGCCTTGTAATCTGATTCTTGATAGGGCATACACATCACATTATGAGGGCAATTTTGGAAGAAGATGAAGTGCTAACAGAAATAGTTGTCTTCAGCCGCTGCAGGAGGAGGAGACAGAGGAACAGGCAATCTCAGCTGGCAACAGCTCACATACACAACTGTTAGGCACCCAGAGGTGGAGATCCTCCCCAGGGGACCAGCTTAGGTGCTCACATGTGTTCCCTACGGCTCAGAAACACGCCCTGATCAACAGCTCGCTGGGCAGAGTGGTATAAATAAGCCTGATGTCATGGGAGTCAGGTTACAGCCTGCACAGCAAGGAACCTGTAACAGGGAGCAGAACACTTGCTCAACAGCCCAGAGCAAAGCCTTTGCCTGCAAGGGGCAGGCTCTAGCCACATCAGACAAAAGCCAAGCAGGTGGTTCAGTATAAACTAGGGCTCTGACAGCAACAGACATTTAAAACATCAGCTAAGATCACTTACTAGTAGAGGGTATTTCTTCTTAATTTTTTTTTTTTTTTAAGAGAAATGCTCATTTCAACATAACACATCCTTCTTTTAAAAAGGTTACTCAGTTCTGCAACTGGAATGGTCTGCCCACCACATTACCCCTCCTTAATACCGTGGCAGGATTTCAAGACTCTAAACTGCAGGGACATGCACAAGGCAGAAGGTGGTGAAGATTCCTTAAAGCTATAAGCTAACACAGCTATCTAGGGCTGTAAATTCTCTCCTCCCGATACATGTTTCTTGCAGCATCCAGGCACTCGGTATTCAAGAGCACTGCTGTAGCCAGAGATTGGCAGCTTAAAGGTTCTTCCACTTACCCAGAGTCTCCGAGGATGATGACTTTCAGTAACACTTTCTTCCTAGAAGTCATCTTTTCCACTAGAAAGGAAGAATCCCAGACATCATTAGCATGTCATTCCTCGAGGCAGAAAGGAGCAAGTTTGGTGTCAGAGAAACCCGACTCCCAGCAAGGAGCCAGCAACAGGCAGGGCCCAGCACTCCTGAAACCAGACTCCATCAATTCAAGGCTACACTTGAGCACTAATCAGGTGTGACCCCGTCTCCTAGGCAGGGCCACGTCAGATCACTAGTGGCAACTTAAAACCAAGAGATAGACAAGCCAAGTACCTGCCCTTTGGTGTACGTTTGGACCCCATTTGCAGGCCATTTTGTGGCAATACTAGCACAGGTCATCTCCCTTAACCTCACAGGGGGCTTCCAACAGAGGACAACTCTCACAAGAGCTACTTGGAGATTTAAGGAGAGATGTGTCCAATAACACAAGCTTTTTTAAATGTCATATTTCCCAGCACAAAAAGAAACTGGCTTCCTTCACCTTTCAGAAGCATTAACTTTCCATTGCAGCAGGGCTCAGTGAAGCTTTTGAGTCCCAAGGATTCACTGTGGCTGGATTGGTCACAATATAATTGCATAGTCCAGAGAATATACAAGACTGTTACATTAGTCTCCAGGGCATTGCTGAGAGGACATAAGGACAGTGATGGTCACCTCACCTTCAGTGAAAGGACAAGTAAGACCACAGCAACAAACCTCATAACATCCAGTCTATTGGTGTGTTAGACTATGAAGTGCTTGTTCAGTTGCATCCTGTCAAGCTTGCACCACATGTTGCAGGCAGGTAGCTCTAATGGCCCATCCAACTAGCAAGAGTTGAGCTCCAGAGATTCACACTTCTACTTTTCCCAGATCTCCCTTGGATTAGAGAAGGGGCTAAAAGTACAACATCTGCAGGAAGTCCAAATAAACTCCAAGATGTGCTTTGGCAAAGCAAGACTACATATGAAATCTTGTATTAGTGGTTGAACATGTTCTTCCTGCCACGAGGCCTCTCTCCCCACTTCTGGGGAGGGTACAGGACTAACCCATGGGACAAGAAATGGTGTGCAGGCTTGATCAAGTTTGGAGATTGTGGTTAACACATCACATGGTCCACAAGGATTCTCTGGCTTTCCACGAGGAACCCTCCAGGTTCTGTACGGCAAGAGGAGCCAGAAGATGGTTACAGTTGTGTTACTTGAGTTCAAAGACCCTTAACAACAGGTTTTATGTCTTAAGCCCTTATATGGGGGCTGTTACCCTAAAGTTTCCATTCTGATAGACTACATTCATTGCACCATGCAATTCCTACCCTTAAGGAGCTATCCCACCACAGGTAAGGAAGCCTTCACTTCTCAATGACATGGATATCCATACCTTCTGAGCAGCTCAGTCTTACATTTCCTGAGATGTGCAGCAACAGTCTAAGCTGCTCGATAACTGCAGCCTGCTTCATCCCATTGCTACTACAGCTAATGTGCTCCAAGGAACCTCTTAGTAGATGCAGGGACTAGTTGCAAAAGATCTTAATCATCCCAAGCTTTGAGAGTTGAAGCCCTCCTGCAGCCACCACATGTAGTGGTTCACTTACAGCTATACTATGTTGGACTGCACACACCTCACACATCTAGTGATACATGTAGATGGGAAACACAGCTGAGAAGATAACAGCCAGAGGCTGTTGAGTCAACAGCAGACACAACCCACCCACAGAGCTCATCCTATCCTTAGATAGGTGTTACAGATGCCAGAGAGCCCATATGGGACACTTATCAAGCGTAAATACCTTGCCTTTCCATGGCTGTCTACGCTGGACTGGACTGCTCTGCTCAATGATCCCACTGTCAGTTTAGGTACACTGGCCAAGATACAGCCAGATGAAAGTTGTAAACTGACATTTAGTTGTGCTTCTGGTCTTACCAAGATGCATGCTCTATAGCTCATCTCCTGTATGGTCATGGGGAGAACAGATCACATAAGCCCCTTGAAGCAGGCTGCACCTCCTGAGTTTTCAAAGCACAGTACAAGTGACATTTGTGCTAGCCAAACCAGAGACAGCACAATTAGCCCAGACACAGCAAGAAACAAGTGAGCAGATCTTTGACACACCTTAAAGACAGCTGTGTACACAGCTCTGTTTTTGAAAACATCTGTATAGACTCAGGTCCAGTGTGAAAGTTACTCACAGTCCTCTGGATAGAAAAAAACAACCCACTCTGAATTGACTGTGCCAGAACTCAGCATGTACAGCTTCTATTCTCCTCAGTGTTTTCAGTATTGCTCACTGCCAGTTGCTGCAGCTCATTGCCTCCTGGTATTCAAAGCAGCTTTGGACAAGCTGGCATTAGCTCTCCTCTTCATGGAGGGATTTACAGAGCTCTAAATTACAACACTAAGTCACACTGGATGCTTAGCACCCAAGTTCAACTTGGCCCCAACTCTCAGTATGAAGGGAGGAGAAATCGTTCTGTCAAGTCTCATACCTTGGAAGCATCTCAGCAGAGAAACCATGAAGAGAGTCACAGGCAGATGTGACCATGCCCTTCTTGTCATAGCTGATGAACTACCCCATCAGTGAGAAGGGCTATTACTGCCTTGTGAGCACCAGTCAGGTGAGACATCCCAGGTGATGCAACGGATATGAGCCACAGCATAGAAGGAACTGCCTCATCATGGTATTTGGTTTGGGCCATGACACAGGGAGGAACTCCAGATGGATACTGAAGAGTTTTGCACCACATTTGACCAGGACTGATTAACACTACTTTGAAGTATAGTCAGTTGAGAGCTCAGCCAAGCCCTCTTATTAATACTCTTGTTAAAATTATGAGCTAATCAACACTTCAGATATAATCCTTATCTAGTACAAGAAGACACCTTGTCTTTAGAGAGGAGAATAGTTCTCCAGTTTTGGAAGAAGTAATTGGTGTTTGATCTTTTGCAGCATTCCTACAGAAGGAAATCCCTTTAAGTATCACCAAGCAGCTCTCTAAACCATCACCTTTGCCATGATCTGTGTGGTTGACCAGGTCTCCGACAGCAGTGCCTGCTTTAAAGTAGTTATTTCTGCTAAACAGAGGTCTGACTGGTACTAGGGAGATCTCCAATCTAGACGGATTGTAGAAATTCCCATTATCTTAACTGGGATTTCTTAAGAAGCAACTCAAAGGGTGAAATTGCTCCAATGTTCACTGGCAGCCACAGGGCTTTTTAAAAGCTGAGATACTGGAATTGCAAGACATTCTTGCTCTCTGAAAGTCCTTAAAGCCTTGCTACAGTCTCCCTAACACTACTGAAAGGATTTTGGAGCCTTTAGCTCATTATAAGCCAAAGGCAAATGCAACATCTTCACGGCAGAGGATGTCTCCACACAGTCCAGTTCACACAAGCTCAGAAATACCTCAGTTGATTCTGGTTATAGCAGAACAAAGTGCAACCATCCCTGGGCCAGGTTCAACACTCAAAGATGTTTGCCTGTAGTCAGATACAATTTATTATCTTGTATTAATACAGGTAGTTTCTCAGATCACGACATGGAGTGCATTCATTGCTGCCTTGTGTCCCAAAAGCAGAGCACATATACATGCTCTTAAGACACATCGATCTCATTTCTGATGAGCTCTGCTAGTATAACATGAACTAAGGGAGCCCAAGAGGAACATAGCTTCAGCTCACAGATGAAGCAGGTTTAACTGCCTGGAGGAGCAGCTCACCTGAGGACTTCCTCCAGTCATACCTGCAAGAAGCACTGGATTGCTGAGGTGTAGGCTGTGCAGGGTATCCCCATGCTCTTGAAAAAAGTAAGCTCAGCTTGAGTTGAGATCAAAACCACCAAAGTGCTGAGTCAGTGGTATCCACATCTAAGACTGCTTTGCATTATACACGCAGCTTGTCTTGCTTTATGATATTTGGTATAATGACTCTAGAGCAGCATCCTGTAAGAGTCGCATGAGCCCTTCAGATGGCAGTGTGCGAGCTCACATGGGGCTTGAATCCAGTCCCAGGAGCATTTCTGAACAAACACTTCCTTTTTCACAGATATCATGAAGAAAAACCAGTTTGCTAAGATATGATCCAAGACATCAGCTCTGTTTTACACAGTGCAAAGCCTCTTAGAGTGAGGTCACCTGCATGACTGCTCAGAACAAAGACTACCAAGTACACCCAGCTAGAAGCCATCAGAAACTTGTCAATCAGGAGGTCAGTCAGCATCATTCCTCCTGCTGGCTCAACCAGTGCCAGAGGAATGACACAGCTGCCTCTAACACAGGAGGGGAATCTTTCCCCTCAATTTTTAATGCCCATTCCACTAAGCAAACAAGCCATCAACAGTATGTTGACTCTCATGAGAGTAAGCTCAGTATAGTATACCTTGTTCTTTCCCACAGTATTGCCATCATCTTTGTAAGGCTGGTCGGCAGCTGCTAGAACATTTGGGATTCTCCCTTGCTATCAGACCCCCTTGTGTTACTGGTTCAGCTGATCTGAAAAGTCAAAACCCAGCCTATGAAGTTCCATAGTGCTACAGCTCCTTAGAATATAAGGGCAAATAAAGCCTATGCCAAATCTAATTAGGCTTCCCTCGTTGCTTCAGGGTACATTACAAATGTCCTTTCACTTGCTAGATAAAGACAGCTGCTTTAATTCAAAGTAAAAATGGGTGGTTAAGGATTCCTTAGAGATGTTCACATGTGCAAAGTCACAATGCAGGCATTGGTTGGTGCAGGCAGAGAACAGTAGGAGTTTACATTGATGGCACACCACAAAGTAGCCCTCGTGATATTCAATTGCTCCTGGACAGTTTTGAACCTGGTGACAAGCTGCTGGAGCTCTTCTTATTGCTGCAGCTTTGCTATAAACACTTCAAATCACAATCCTAACCAAGAATCAAAGCATATTTGTGTAGGGGCTGGAGGAACTTACCACTTTCTGACAGGAACCAGCTGAACACTGACACAGGACCGCCGGGCCATAGCTCTTACCTTGTGTTATTTGCCAAAGACATTTTATATTATGCCAACGATGCACAAAGCAGTAGGTAAACAAGTATTAAGCAGAGCTAAACTCACCCTGGCACTTACAAACATGTAGTTCTACTAATTCTTGTGCTGCCTGCTGGAACAGAGGAGCAGATGTTACACATAAAAATATTTGAACTTGAAGCCCTGCAAGTCTGTTCTGGGTGTTATGGCTGGTCTGTGGGGCACTCACTTCTTCACTGTGTCACAAGACCTTCAGCAAAAACACCCAATCAAGAGTGCACCAGTTTGGATAGAGCAGTATTCCAAGAGGGAATACCACACACTACAGAGGGCTCACCACAGTGGCAAGAGCAAGCAGAAGACAATCACAGTCAAACACTGAAAGGACCTTCTGTCTTGAAATGGAGGAAAAGTGTCCTGAAAAGCAGCTAAGCATGCTTCCGACACAGAAATACCACCTCTGCTTGCTGTTCTCTCACATGGAGGAGGATGCAAAGCATTAACTCACTGTACTGCAGCAAAGAGCTATTTTTACCCCCCTTCTCCCCCAAAAGTTCTGCATTTTTTCAAGGAAACCGAAGCTGGAAGAATGATTCAGGATCAGCTCAGTCAGATTGAACCAGTTCCTCCCCAGAAACAGCAAGTTCCCCAGCATGTTGGGCACCTGGAGCAGTTTCATTTGCTTAGACCTTTAGCAACCAAAATGATATTCTCTCCAGATGTTGATCCTGACCCTACAGGATCAAGCACACCAACAGACTGGCGCATATCACTTACCCCATGGCAAGACTGTACCTTACCATGATTTATCAAGCCAAGTTTGGCTGGAGCTTTCAGCAGGCACATGAATATATATGCAGTTCAACTACTCTGAAAATCCATGGCCACATCCTGAGGCATGGCATACAGCATGTGACTACCCTTAGTTGACCAGGATCACAGTTCCTACTCAGAGTGTCCAAGTGATCCAGGCACCCCTTGTAGTGAAGCCTCAATCTCCAGTCACAGCAGGAGCTCAAGGTAGAGCTAAACAAGTTTTACGAATGTAATTTAACAGCAGCAGCTTGGTTCCAACTCCTGGTCACACAGACACTGCTAACAAGGTGACTGCTCATGTAAAGCAACGAGTGTCAGCATGGATGTCTACCCAAAGCCAGTGGATATCAACCTTCAACATCTCCCATTTGGGTTTTCCCAGGAGTGCTCACAAGAAGAGCAGAAGCCCTGTCTTCTCCCTGGGAAAAAAGCTGAGCTGTAGCCAGAGGAACAGTCAACAAAGACTGGTACTTTGGTAAGAACATGGCTCAAGAGGTGCCAAGCTGCCTTTAAGGAACAAAGCAGAAATAAGCCTTGTTTGTTTTTTTTTTTTACTATTATAAGTCTGCATATTTTCCTTACCAAACAAGAGCGCCTTGCAAGTGGAACAAGTGCTTGAGTATCCTTGCAACACCTTTGCACTGAAGACTGCTACAGAAGCACATGAAGTTTTACCAGTGTTGAGTCTTGCACTGACAAGGAAAGCGGTGCCCTTGTCCACTACCAGGAAAGGTCTACTCATAGCTCAGCTATCCCAAAGATCAAATCTGGGAAAGCCTCACATTTTATAGGGACATGTGCTGGCTTTGTGCCTGCAAAACAAACATCTTGCTATTAGGGCCAACAACCTGCAAGAACGGTTCGCTGTAAACGAGTTGCTTTTAAGGGTAATGGGCTCCTAAAGTCCACCCAGTCAACAGCACCTTAGAGGTGCTTCCAGGCCTTGCTGAAGCACCACAGAAAAGCAGTCGGTTCAAGTGAAGCCCACACCAAAACCAGCTGGCAAGATATTGCTGTGACAGCTTCACAGAAGCTGCTGCTGTATCATTAGCATCTCAAAATTTCTCTCCACCTCCTTTCTCCCCACACATTTGTGTTGCTGCTCTAACCAACACATTCTCTTGTGCTGGTACTCATACAAAAGCCCAAGCACAGCTCATCATTCCCTCCTATGTAGGCTGCTGCTGCTGCTTACTGCAGTTTCACCAAGAGCGGGCTTCTGTCCAGTTGGTGTCTTTCCCAGACAGTTCTTAGAGGTAGGAATCACCTCTGTTCAGGGAGCGGGGAGCCTCAGCTACAAATTAGTTTTTTGATACCTCATGCAAAACATTGTATCACAAGTTGCCAGGTGTAGATACACTGTCCAGAGTTTCCCACGCCCACCTGAGAGTTTCAAGACAATAGTTTTCCCTTCCCGAAGAACAGCCTAGTGCTTTAGATGCTTGCTAGCATACTGACAAGGTTCAGATGAAAATAGAATCTTAAAGAATGTTTCAGTATCCCAGAGGAATTGGCTTTTTATACTACAACTGCCTGCAGTATGCTTCCACCTCATTTTGAGAGTGGACTTGCTGGAGCAGCTGCTACAGGATGAAATGAAGTTCAGGAACCAAACAACGGCAACAGCAAGCTACAGATCAGCCACACAGCATTGAGTACAGTCCACTGACAGCTACAATAGGGGCACCAAACTGCTGTGACATGTTGCTAACAGCCAACTGTGAGCTACCTGCCAGATGGATGCTGCTCCTTTCTGCTGCCATCCTTCAGGATTTCAGGTAGTTCCCAGACATATTCTCAATCCCTAGCTGAAGGCTAAGATGTGTCCTTACAGTGGGCAACAGCTCAAAGCACTTCTTGGAAGGAGATACATAAATGGTCAGTTAGCTAGTGTCCAGGTGACAACAGTGAAGGCAAAATCATTGCCTGGTAGGAAGCATGTCTGCAGTGGAATCACAGGACTTGCAGGAGAGAAGGGGTCTGCCTTGCCTGAGGTCTCAGCTCAGCTGCTGCTCCAACAGGGCTGTGAGCACTGAGATCTAGAGAGCACTGCATTCCTGAGAGGCACCGATGCACATGACCAATCAGGCTTAAAGCCCAAGCTCTCAAAGCCAAGTTCTGCAGTCCAAGCCCCACTGATTCACAGCCCTGTTAGACCTCCCAGCATTTCTCCAGACCAGAGTTGCTATATGCCTGTACGTGTAATGCAAGAAGAGGAACTGAACAAGTTTCTTGCTCTAAAGCTGCCATCAAGAATTGTGACCCTAGTCTAGATAATAAATCCAAGCCTCACAGGATCCACCCCCACATCCAGAAAAGTATAAAGCTTAGAAACAGCTCTGCTGGTTTAGATATCACAATAGCCACCTTATCTTGAGGAGATATCATGTTCATCCGATTACATGGTTTGAAAGTGGGAACAAAACATGCACAGAAATGCATGTGCTTACAGCACCAAGGCAGATGCATCTCAGCACGTTTAGTCAAACCACCCGTGTGCTCAGAAGCAGCAGGAGAGGTCTCGAGGTAATTTCTAGCTGTCTACAGGGACATGACTTTACCCAGAGTGCTTCTTAGCCTAAGATTACAGCAGCACATGCAGGCTCTCCCAGGTGATAAACGCCCTGAGCCAAGGGAGTACAGAAAGCATCTGTAGTGATAGAGCTAGGCATGCTGGACAGGCAACTGGGATGGATCACACTGGTCCTCAGCAACCTGAAGATCATCATCTCCACAGCAAGTAGCTGCTATTTGGAAACTGCAGCTGTGCTTGGAACAGGAGGGCAGGAAGGCCTCTTCAGAGCTAACGCCACACAGTAAAAACACTAGGATTCCCAGACAAAGCCAGGGCTGCTGAGGTGGCAGCCTTAAGGTTACAGGAAGACAGATCTGTCAGAAAGCCATAGCCAGAAGCTGCATTGAAAGCTGGATGTTTCCAACCATGGCATAACTTAGCCCACCAGATCCTCCAACAGATCAAGAACCTTTATATCACAGTGAATAGGCAGACATATACATCACAGTAAGTGCATGAAGATCTTCAACCACCCTTACTTTGGAGTATCAAGTCATGCTGCCATTGAAGAATCAGTATTACGTTGCCCTTACCTTCCAGGAGGCAGCAGTTGCCCTGTAAATCCTACGGGATCTCCGGTAGTTCCCAGCGGATTTTCCCAAGGGATCAAGCTGTTACAAGACCAAGCATGCTTGCTTTAACACCCCTCCCCCTTTATCAGAGCAAGCTCAACTTCCCCTATTCTGCCCTGGGGGAGACAATCTCAGGATGTGGGAGGAGAGCTGAGCACACTGCTGGCTGCTGGGAGACACTAGGCAACCAGCCATGTGCCTTGACTAAGGGCCTTGCCTACGCAAACCATTTCAGCTATACCAGTATAGCTTCCATGTTGCCATGCCTCTACCAGAGCCGTCTCCTCGGCAGAGAGCTGCCAAATCAAGCAAGATCAATCTTTTGCTACCAACTGGAGCACAGTTACAGTGCCCATGGAGCCTGGTTTATGCAGGCATGTCTGTCAGCCTTTTGGCACACAGATGCATAACCAGTAGAGCCAACCAACAGTTCCGGTAATCCCTATATGAATACCAATTGCCCGCCATGGTTTTCATGTCTGGCCATCCTGCTAAGCAGCATTCCCCCATTACTTTCTCTAAATCAAGCACAACACCAGTGCAGCTGGGTTTTAATCTTCGTACCCAGAAGATAAGGCTGATGAATTCAAAACACTGCAAGTTAGCCAGGCCACTAACAAACAGTAAAGTTGATAGGCCTTTACCATATCTGACTGTTTTTCAAGTTCTCAGATTAATTTCTAGTTTTGTCTACAACACCCTAAGGCTTCACACAATCCTGTCATGCTTTCGGTTTCAGAAACGCAAATAGAAGATATTGGATTACCTTTGCAGTAGTAAACACAGCACAGATCTCAGGCCTTGTCAGAGATAAACAAGCCCTGTTTATCTACTCCTGGCTGCTGGTTTCCACCAGTTCCAAGGGACTGGGCAGGAAACAAGCGATTGAAGGAAGACTTTGACCAAGGTTCTGGCCTTCAGGTCACACGATGGCCCTCAGGAGGCCAGCTGTACTTACACCTCAGATTAAGGTCCCAGAGTATCATCTCTGCTTCAAGAGATGATCAAGAGCTTGATAGAAGAGATAGGACAAGTACTGACGAGATATCACACTGCCAGACAAATAAACATGGAGAAATACAAGTTCAACATTAATGGCAAAACCCTTACTCCTGTACATCTCCTGAACAAGGAGGTCTTGTTTAAGAGCCTTCCTCCTAGGGGGAAGGCTTCCTCAAGGGACAGGTTGCAGTCTAAGAAATAAACCCTGATCTGCAAGCAGAACTCCTGATCCTACACACACTCAATATCCTCTTACTACGCTAATGCAGTTTGCACAGCGGGAAGGACAATATTTCAGTACCAGCCCCAGGATGGGAGTGTAGTTTGCCATGACAGCCAAGGAACTGTATAACAAGGAATTCCTACTGTGGAGACTCTGTTTCAGACTCTTGCACAGATCTTACATGAACACTTAACCAGCTTAGCTACTCTCATGATGAAGCTCCACAGAGGACCAAAAAAACCTCACAGCATTGCTAGTAAACTACACCTTTTTGTTGTCTAGGCGCACCTCATCTCACTGCTCAGGCTTGGGACATTGTGCTAGTCTGGAGTTCAGACACCATTTTCCATGTCTGGGAACAGAGAGGAAGGGAATGCAGAGCCAAGTGACTCAACCCACTTGAGAGAGATAAGCACCAAGCAGGCTATTTTCAAGAGGATGCTGTTTCCCAGCTGGAAAGAGATCAAGGGTCCAGTACAGACTCATTAGACAGACTGGTAGCCCCAGCAGCCACAGTCCAGATACTCAGACAGGTAGCCTCTGAAAGCAGCTCCAGCTGCCTGCCTTTGCTTTTGTCCAGCTTCTTTTATAAGTAACCAAAGTAACAGTATGCAGTGATGTAAGACAGACCCCGGAAAAACACCTTTTTGTTAATCAACAAGCAAAATATCCATTCTATTTCAAATGTAGGAATTTCTACTCGAAATGTCATGCAAATAAAGCTGGATACAATTTATCATATTAAGCTGGCATTTTAAGTACTTATGGAGAGGCAAAAGCAAATCACTCACTGCATCAAGTGCTTATATATTACACAAATAGACATCTGTGCCACAAGTTCACACTTCAATTCCATCTCAAAGGCAGTGCACACCTACTGAAGCTTCACTGCCCTTCTAAAACAACCCTGGCCTCTGGAGTAGATTCCCTAGCAAGAGAAGTCAAGGCTATTTGGGATCAGGAGCAAATCAACACACTCTGGAGGCCTTGAGGAGCTTGCTTCCATCCCCGTTACTGACCATGAGTTAGCAACAGCAGTGTTGACACAGCTTCCCCCATGGACAGAACGCTCATTGCTGGCTCTGGAGAGGAGGGAGAGGAGGAGCAGCCTCTCAGGAAGAGAGCTAACAGCAACAATGACATCACCACGGCAGAAAATGCAGCAGCACGTCGAGTTCGAGTGCTGCGTCCCTGCATACAGAGAGCAGAAGCAACAAGCAGGCTGCGAGCAAGCATATAAGAGAGGAGTATCCCTTCACTGATGGCTATTTCTGAGCAGCACGTGGAGAGTCACTGACCTTGGGCACTCATTTGGAAGTTTTATTCAAAGCACATTTACAGCGAAATACGATCTTCATCAAGGCAGCTAGCCACAGAACTGAAAAGGGCATATTAATTATTGCCATTCAGTTTAATTACCCATATCTAATGCAGTTTTGAGATACACAGACCATGTTTGAGTTGTCACTGGGCAACATGACCCTTTTATCCTCACAGTCTAATGTCACAACTTAACTGAGTCTGAAGGCAGACTGTTATGCAGCAACTACAAGAGATCGTTTTCGGAAGCTGCAGGGAGAAGCTAACTGAATTCCAACTCATCAAACAATTAAACTGCAATTACCAAAACAATGCTGCACAAGGATGAAGTACTTCAGCATCTGAAGGATGCAGGGCTGCTGTCAGACAAGCAGCACACAAGCATGCTAGTGCCCAGCACGTTCAGCATTTAAATAAGGTCTTATCTGAATCCCCTTCCATCAAGGCAACAAGCGTTAAAGTTCTTAAAGTAATCTTAGGTCCATCAGGCCCCAGAAACAAAAGCTTAAGAGCAGTTCAGGTCACACCTGAGCAGGCCAGTAGACATCAGGGAGCAATGTCAGCCTGCAAGATGAGGGTGCCGGAATTGTTTATCCAACGATCTGTTTGCTACAGTTACTGAAGAAGTTGATATATTGTAACAGCAAGGACAGCTAACAGTCTCTCTGAGCCCATACATCATCAGTTTGAGATAACACCAACCCTCAAGTGCCCTACTCCATAGCCCTTACTCAAAAACCTAGGCTTGCCAGACATCTATCTCACGATGCATCCTAATCAAGTACAGCCAATTTTGTTTACAGGCAAATGTTAAGTTCTGCATAAACTAGTCTCATTTTCACAGAGAAGTCAGATCAAAATTGCATACATGTTAGAGACAAAGCTATTTATAGCTTTGTACAGATTGTTTCATTGCAATTGTCATTTTTCCTCAAGGACAAGCTTTGCCAGAAATTTGCTCTGACAGGTAAATCACACGACCTTCCAACACAAGAGTTTTAAAAACGGAGCTCCAAGAAGGGGCTGCAGAAATCGAATCTGGTGGCCCTTTTGCCTGCAGGCAAAGGGTAGCTGAACAAAGTGGTACCTTCTCTAGGTGATTTCAGGGGAGAGCCTACAGCACAGCTTGTACATTTTCCACTTTCATTTAGTTATTTATTTGTACTACTACTCAGCACAGAATTTGCTTCACCGGCTTTAGAGGGAGGGAAAGGATGCCTCTAGTGTGCTCTCCACAGCACAGGTATTTAAATTCTTAACTTGGCAGCTTTACTTTTCAAAGCACAATTCTTAGTGTACCATGTTGAGCTGCCAGTAGGGCATTTGAGAACATGGACCACCACATGACAACACAGGGAAGAGGGAATCCTAATATAGCTACTTCCTTTTCATCTTATCAGTGACGTTTCACATTCCAAGTTAGGAGAGCAAGGAATTGTCACTGGATTTTATAAGTTTTCCTTATTGAAGGGTCTGATCAACCCCTTCTTGCAGATTTTTCCATACCAGAAGCAGAGCACACACACACACACAAAAATAGAGGCAGCACTTGAACGTAACAGTATTAGAGCTGCTTTGGATTCTGAGGACTCAGGCTGGGCATGGTGGGTCTACTCATTAGTTCATGGAGGGCAAGTCATGTGTTCAGTCAGCTGTTGGAAGTCACAAGGGGGAGGGGAAAAAAGACAAGTATACTTGTTCTTCCTGAGTAAGATCAGCAACGAAGCCCTGATTATTTAACAAGGAATATTCAAATTACTCCACCCACTTTAACCACAAATACAACTACCTAGAGAACTTGGTACCTTGGATCCGGCAGCCTGGCTGTAATGGAAGCAGGGCAAAGCAGCAGTTTCTGTTATACACTACTGGTACCACTACAGCTGATAAACACAGTGTAACCACAAGTAAGCCTTTAAATCACAGCCAGGCACAACTGGTTATGTACCATTCCCCTGAAAAGAGAAACCTCCACCTCCTTCAGTCGCAATTCACACACCAAAACACAGAGGGCTAGGTACAGATCAGTCACAAGAACTGGAAGCTTTATAGGCTCCATTTTGGCAAGTGTCAAACAACAAACAGCTTACTGACAGTTGTGAGGACTTTGTTCTGTCACGTGTTCTCAGTTTATGTCTAAAAACCTCCTCATATATACATATCACAACTACTTTGCTTATCAGCAAGTATTCTTTCATTTTCAGGGAGATAATATGGAGTATTCCACCTCTGACTCAAAGGGATTGGAGCTATGGGTAAGAAACATTCACTTTGACAATGAGGTTGCCTACTTAAGTTCAGGCATAAAGAGCCTTTTAAAGCTGTTTCTCTGCTAAAATAATCCCTCTACAGGGAAAACAGTGTAGTTGTCTCAGGGAGAACAATTAAGCATTTCCATATTTATTAGCCTATATATACCTGGAGACTAATAACATATCTATCATTTAATTCGCATTATTAGACACTCACAGCCAGAAGTACTTCTGACATGCACTCCAACACTTCTCAGCACTGACTCAGGCCTCTCACACGCAGAGCTGCTTTCGCAATAACCGCCGGCCTCTCCAGCCGCCTGTTTTCTCACGTTAATCGCTCCCGCGAGTGCCTGCTCTTGTGAAAAGCGATGCCCACCGATCACCCCGAGCAGCACCGCACCAGCCCAGCACCACAGCCCGGGCCACCTTCGGCCAACAGATGGCCCGAAACCTCCTCAAGCTCTGAGGAGCAGCCGCAGCAGCGCCGCATATCACAGACAATACGCTCCCCCCGCCAGCTACCACTTGGGGCTTCTTCAAACTTCTCTCCGCAGCGGAGGCTCCCACAAAGGCCCGTGGGTCCTCCCCACCCCCGCGGCGTTACCCCCTTTGCCAGGGAGGCCCCGCGGCCCAGCTCCATTGTTCCAGGAGCAGCGACGGGCCGGGCCTCGGCACGAAAGGATAAACAAACACCGCCCTTCCCCGGCGAGACAGGCTCCGGTGACGGAACTTGCCTCGGGATCACCAAAGCGGCGCCTCCCTCACCCCCGCGGAAGGGGCCCCGGCGGCCGTCTCCCCCTTTCCTCCCCCCACCGCCCAGCGGCTCCGGGGGCCGGGGCGGAGCCACCACCCTCCCCGCAGGCCCCACTGTGAAGGGACTCCCCCACCGTCCTCCA
>VZTY01016577.1:16574-28409 GCA_013400935.1 Turnix velox | reverse complement strand
GAAGGGCAGCAGCTACCATTTTCTCCCCCATGGGATGCTTTCCAAGGGGACATGGTGGGAGGAGAAAGGTTAGGGTCCTGCTGGTCCCCCATCTGGTTAGGCATGGGGAGGGATAAGTGGGGGGGAGGGATAAGTGGAAGGGAGGGTGATGGCTTGTGTTTCAGTCAAAAAATCTGAGTCAAATAGTAAGGGCTAATACAGTATGTCCTTGGTAATGTATTCCTCTTATCTCTAATGAGGTGTTTGCTACAACAGAGCCAGTTACTTTCTTAGTTGAGATAGGCAGAGGCAGGGAACTGCAGGTGGCGACTGATATTTGTTTTCTCCCTGAGTGAATAACCAAGTGCTGTCTGATGCCAGCGACCAGCTTTTTAGTGAAGGTAAGATCACTAATGGCAATGACAGTAGTATGCTTGGTGTAGAAATGTTGTGTTGTATCATGAGAACCCAGTCTCACCTAGGACGATGTCATATGTATTGCATTCTTGAATTAGTTTTTCGCAGTTGAAGCAGGCTGCCTGCCTTGCGTTTGCTGGAGAGCACTACAGTAGGTATGATGAGGTTACTCTGAAGCTGTTAATCAGGCACTGAAGTGACTAAATGAGCCTCTAGAGATAGAAGTTTCCTGTAAAGAACAAGTTTACCATATTTTCCTGGGAATGTGCATGAAGTGTCCTGTCTGCTTCATTTCCAATGACTGACACATTCTCAGAATTAAAACATAAGCATACAGATTATTAAGCAGTAAGATGTATCTTTGCTGGGCTTATAAATTCTCCATCTAAAAGTGCCTGCCCAAAGACTATAGATAGCTCTATCATAGCACTTTGGCGTGGGATAAGAAAAGCAGACTGCAAAGGAGTTGCACAATGTTTAGAAATCTGTCCAGGAAAAGGCAACCACAGTTGGGTGCCAAGCTGCCATTTCTGCCTCAGGAGGTCTCTTTGTACACTGCTGGAATCACCTAATTAAGGGATCATAACAGAGTTGAATGGTCATAGCATTTTGTCATGTAAAACTGATTTACTTTCTGACACTTTGTAAAGCTCATGCATAGAGTCATGAGCTTGCATCTGGAAATAAGAAAACAAATACTTTCATCATGTTGTCAGAAACCCTGCTTCTGCTCTCAGCACTGAGGGCTTTGATCACTTGCTGTTACAAGCATCTGATGCTACCTGCACAGTTAGCACCAGCTCCCTGGCTGAATTTAGGAAAGCTTCAGCTTTACTCCTTGGAAATCCCAGATGGAAACCCATCATTGTCAATTTGTCTTTGTATCTCTGACCTTAGATAAAATCCCCAAGTACCCCTGGCATAGAAGGAAGTTCTGAGTCATGGCTGATACAAATGTCATGATGGCTCCCAAATGGTACCTGAATTAAATAAAAAACCAAAAACCCAAAAACTTTAGAGGATGGATAGAGGGAATAAATGTAGGTTGATCAGTTGGTAGTACTACAGATGTTTTTGTTTTATATGCTATCTAGAAATGGGACATGATACCTGAATCATCTACAATTCAGACAGTGTTCCTGAGATAGGCATAAGTGAGTTTCATACTGTGACCTAAGCCTGGACATCAAGATGTAACAAGATGTGTAAATGTAACAAAACAAATGCAGCAGGATCCTTTTTCTACTGCCAGAAACATGCCGCTGGGGAAAGAGAGCTGAAGAATGGAGGAAGCACTGTCATGCTTCTGCCACAGCCAGCTTCTTGTGGGCTTCATGTGAAGCTTTTTGTGGGTGTTGAGGTGGTGCGTGTGTCCTTCCAAGTGGGGTAATGTAGCTGGGAAGAAAACTGGAAATGATGGAAGAAATATTCTTAAATTGTTAGGTCAGTTTTAGGATTGGAAATGTCTTGGAGGCAGCAGTAGTACAGCACTGTTCGCCCTTTGATTCTTGAACACCTTAGTGATAACTGTTTCTTTTGAAAGAGCTATAGGTCATTTAAATGAATTAAATTGATTATAATTTAATTTTATAAGGTTCCTGACTCTAAAGCTGCAACTACTTGTATTGATGATTTCAGCATATGCTTTTGTCATAAAAGACACTTATGAAATACATAGTGTGAAAATACTGTGCAATATGTCATGGTACTGCATACTTCCATGTTGAAAAGATGAATAAAATTCTCACTCCCAAAGTGCAGGGAATGCTGCAAGGGCTGTGGACAAGAGGATGTTTTGGAGCCTTTTCTGGTTCTTCAGACATGGGAAGATGGCTGTCACAAATTCCATTTAGGCTGGATATAAGAAAGAAGATCATTATTGTGAAGGCAGTGAGACACTGGAACAGGTTGCCCAGAGAGGTTGTGGATGTCCCCTCCCTGGAAGTATTTAAGGCCAGGCTGGATAAGGCATTGAGTAACTTACTCTAGTGGGAGGGGGGGTTGGAACTCGATGATCTTGAAGGTCCCTTCTAACCCAGCAATTCTATGATCCCAGCCTGAAACGTGTCATGATCAGCTATGAGAGTTCTGTTGGGCACCTACCCATCACCTGAGGACAGGAGTCATAGCTGCATACAAACTTACTGTTTCAGGGAAGGCTGCTGATCCCAACTAGAGCAGCAGCAGTGCTGTTAGATGAACTTAGTCTTCATGCAGCATGTGCTGTGCTTGTTAGCTTCCTCTGATTGCTCACTGGCACCAGAGCATTGACATGCTGTTCTCTCTGCCTTTATGCTGGGAGAAATGAGACCGACTCAAATCTGTCATTTGAGTATCTCCATGGTTGGGATCAGGCATGCTGTGGGAATCTTGGTCCCTGATCAGCTTTCACTGACTGCCTTCCTGTCCTCCCTTCTGTACAGAGCAGCCACTTGAGAAAACTGTAAGAAGCCAGTAGATGGCTCTAACATCTGCAAAATGAAGAGCGATTGAGGTGTTGCTGTTCTCTATTCTGTAAAGTCTGTGTCTTGAGCTTCCTCCTGAAGAGTATAGAGGTTGAACACCCCCCTCCCCCTCCCCCCCCGAACATGCTTGTGCATGCACTCGCACACATCCAGCTGAGATAATCAGAGTCAACTATCCTGTTCCAATACCATATTGATTGTTTGAACATTTTGTATGGATCTTACTGGCAAGTAGTATTGATGAATATTGTGTGGCTTTCCCCTTTAGTCATCTGGTTGTGCCCATGTCTTCATTTGTACCTTGCAGTGTGTATCTCTTCTTTACTGTACAGTTTGAATAGGCTGAGCTAGAGTAGGAAAGAAGTCACTTCCCTGATGTGGATATGGGAATGCTTTGCCTCTTTTTGGCAGCCTCTGAAGAACCTGAGAGACAGTTTGACTCCAGGAAAAGGATGAGAGGGATGGGCCCAAAATATACTGGGGAAAGGAGTAGTAGGATAACAAAGCTTTGAATTAAAGCAGTGGACCACTATGGTTTTTTTTTAAGCTATTTAATTATTCTCTCCTTCTCTGCTTCACTGCTGAGTCTGATACCTGCTTGTTTGCAACCTGAAGACTTTGACTGAAACTTGGAATGTCACTGGGAAGCTGTTTGAAGGGTAATGATGATAATGTATCTCTGACTTGGGCTGAAGGTGGGAGATGAGCAGTTCTGGGCATGGGAGCTATGAGTCCCCAGGTCTAGAGCAGAGAGAACTTTCTGGGGAGGTGCTGAAATCTCTGAGCTTGTCTGTAGAGAATTCCAAGGTGACAAGTGACATAAAGACATGGGTAATTGTCTTATAGCCACAGCTGTAGTTCCTTGAGTCCCTCGCTCGCTATTTTCTGTACTTCTCAGCAGTACTTCTCTGTAGTTTCTGTTCTTGTCCCTGCCTTTGTTATCTTCTCCTAGATGTTTCACCCCATGCCACCTGTCGCAGTCTGCGACACTTTTGGATAAGGACTCATATATGACCATAAAACCTGCAGTGTTCATCATATCCATAGAGCGGAAGAAACTTGTAACTAGTGTACTACAATATCAGATTTGTAGCTGTGTTATAGCAGATCTTAAGTGTAAGATCTTTGAATTTCCTGCCATCCCATATCTATAAGAGGTGCCCAGGAGTTCCACCACAGTACTGGTTTTGGTTATGCCAACCAGAGAGGCATGAGTTCATTCCAACTTGTGTGTACTGATGATGAACTTGTTGATCTTGGAAATCTTACACAAGTGCCAAGAATACACAAGCCAAGTTCTCAAAGTCTGAATCTTTTGTGGACTGTCTGGAGAACAGTGACCACACAGTGATACTGGGCTGTCCTCTGGCCTCACTGGTACAGTGGAAAATATTTCTCAGAGGCAAAAGGGACTGTTTGTTTGTTCAACATCACGTGGCCAACTTTCATCTTCTTTTCCCAGCTATAGATGGGCTGTTAAACTCACACTTGGCAACAGTCAATGTGAAGATGTTTCACAACTACTGGAGAAATCTGCTCAAGAGAGGAAAATATTAGCTTAATAGAGGACTTCATTATGTCTTATAAATATTTAATATTCCTGTAGTTCAGCAAAATAACAAGCTGAGCTATTTATCCTATTTTTTTGTTGTTTAGTGACACAGAAACAAGTGGCATGCCAGTCCTTAGTAGTGTATCATTCTAGCTGTAGCATGAAACGTTCATTCCACCCTCGTCAACCCATGGAAGTAAGATTGGATTTAAGAGGCTAAAAAGCAATCGTGTTGCCTGCTGTATTTTTCACTTTGTATCACAGAAGGATTAGACCTGTCCATCTTGATTCTTTTTAACTGCAGCCACAAATATTTGCCTTTTAAGAGGTCTCTGATAATATGTTCTCACTCAAAGATTTCCATCCAGCTGGGCCAAGTGATGACTCTAAGTATTAGCTACTGAAGTGAAAGGTTAGGCATACCAATAAACTTTTCTATGAGGCAAAGAGTGAACAAGAAGATCCTGGCAATGGCTGCTCAAACCTATGAGACTACGGAAGAACCCAGTGGAGACTTAAAACATCCAGCAGATACATAGGATCAGGCTTGCCAACTCTCAGGCTGACTTGACTACATAGTGAGATCCTGTAGCTGGAGTCAGCAGCTTTACCTAACTTCTCTCTCTAGTGTCACAGAAGAAAGTGTCTATGTAGTTTTAACAAAAAATTAATAATAATAATTAAAAATATTTAGCTAGGTGGAACTCCTCTGTGATTGGTTGCAGTTTTGAGCTCTGATATAATACTGTGCTTTCCACAACCTGGCTTTGTGTAGTGGTTTTCTTCTCTTTCCATTCCATTTGGAAATACCCATCCAGTCCATAGACATGATATACACGCCTCTGTGGAACCTTCAGCTGGGATTACAGTGCCATTGTGTCTGGCAACAAGTAAACAACTTTTGATATTTGCCAAGACCATTCAGTCCAGGGAGTGGGAGGTTAAGCAGAGGAACAGATGAAGTGTTTTAAGCAGTTTCAGGGTAGATATCTTTGGGCAAGGGTAGTTGCTACGTAGCAGCTGGAAATACTGGTCATTTTAGCAGACCATTCAAAGAAAGATACATCTAGGTGTAGGTTCCTTATTTCTCATGTACCAAGACTGGATTTCAAAGGAGTATGATTAGGACCGACTTGTAGACCTTCCCTTGGTGTCCTTCATGTCTGAAGAGCTGCTTTCTATCTCAACACCCTGTGCTTCACATGCACAGAGCAGCTTTGTTGCTAGTGCTTAATTTACTTTCTCCCATATTATTATGATAAAGAAATGTTTCTCTCCACTTATCTGTTAATGCAGGCAGTTCTAGGAGGTCCTGATCAATGCAGGAGAGTGGTTCTACTGCAGTCAAATGACAACATATTTCCATTTCTGTGTTGGAAGGCATTAGAGGAATGTATTTTGCTCTAAGTAGCTAAATTCTGAAGATAATAGACATTTTTTAGTTAGAAGGCACTGTAAAAATATTAATTTTTGCTGTTGCTATTACTGCGGTGACTTTTCTTGTAAATAATAGCTGAAATACACAAGGACTTGGAATTTGGTTCAGAGTTGTTGAATGCCTTGTAAAAGCCTGCATTGATGGAGGGCAAAGATTTTCTTTTGTGTTATCTTTTGTAAAACGGAAGTATTATTGAAATAAAATCTCCCTGTTGTGCAGGTAGTGAGGCAAAGTGATAGCCATACAATACTGTAGCTTTATTTACTTTGTACAGAATTACTTTAGACAGAAATAGTAAAACAAGTGTTTTCAATTCTTGTGTGAAATGAGGCTCCTAGTTTTGGGGTCAGGTGCCTATATGCACATGTGGGTACTTTTTAAGTTATTTTGATATTTGGTCACGTATGCCATTGCAAGGCAGGTGTTTTGGCAAAGTGTCAGTCCAGAAATAATAGCCTTTGTCATTAAAACTTTTGCGATGTTTCAAAGCTATTGGTAAGATGTGCAGGTATTTTTGCATTCTTGATCTTGAGAACTAGTATTTCAGAATATTTTTAATGGGGATATTCTGGATGATATACCAGGTAATGATATAAAACTTTTCCAATTACTAAGTTGTTAGTGATGCTGTTTCACTTGCTACTGAAGTGTCTTACAAAGATCATACTGAAATAGGGACCGCCCTAGCTCTAGAGTCTGGGAGTGGATGCTAAATAATTTCTTTGTAGCTCCCAGCTGCAGCCTCCCCAAATCTCAGTCTGTGTTTTTCTGGCTTTGATTTAACTCTTTTTCTGAGGACTTATAAAAATAGTTTTTAATAGGAGCAGCCACAGCCAGTTCTGAACATGATTAGTTTGTGTGTTAAGTCTTTTCGGAGTTCTCAGGGGAAGCAGATAACACAGGGTCTCTCTCACATGGTTGTTTTCAAAATGAATTAAATTCTACTTATTCCCACTTATTTATTTTTAATCTGACAGCTCTGCTGAATCAGGAGGAAAGATCTGTGTCTTGCTCTTGCTTTATTTTAGTGTCTTCAAGTTTGCTCTCTTAAAAATGAGCTGCAGCTGAGAGCATTTGAGCTGCCACAGAGGGAGCCTCCTTAGTGGACCCCTATGATGTCAGGATGTATCGGAAGCAGCGGAGAGAAGAGGGTAGGAATCCAGCTCAGTCCTCAGCCAGCGCTGCCAGGTACTGCTGCCCTGCCATCAGCTCCAGAGCACTGTTCCCATTTCCTACTCCAGCAGAGCAGAGCCCCTGGCTCTCCCTCTCACCAGCCTGCATGAGGACCCAGCAATGCCCCAGTGAGTCCAGTGGGGCACACAGTGGAGAAAACTGCAGTAGCAGTGGAAGCTCTGGGCTCTCCCCGGGTTCAGATTCAGACAGCAGCGGAGTGGTGTGTGGTGGTGGTGGAATGAGAGGTGTCCTGTCAAGATACTGGAGCTTGGAGAGTCTTCACTCTGCCACAGGTGAGACATTCTTGTTCATGTGCTTGCTGCTCTGTGATAATGCACTGACCTTGAGAAAGCAAATCAAATGTTCTAGGCAAAGTATATAATTCGGAAATGCAGTGTTAATCATGAGAATTAAACAGAATATTCCAGGTTTGCTAGCTGTCCCTCCTGCAGACTTACAGCTAAAACAAAAGGACATAGAGCCTTAATATACTTGTTAAGTCAGAAGGCAATAAATAGGTTCTTAATGGCTTTGGAAACAGTGCTTAGGTTTCTGCCTGCTTAAAGCTGTCCTTTCCTTTTGGAACTGCATTTCATATTTCAGCTGAATTACACAGAGCCCAATGTTGGAGTTGGCATTTCCTTCTGTAATTGCCAGTGTGGAGTATTGCTGCCTTCAGAAAATGTCTAAGTGAGATGCTGTGTGGCAGCTGAGGACTAGGTGGGTTTGCACTGCTGTGTGTTGGGAGAGAGGAAGGCAGTTCCCTGAGCCATCTGCTCAAGTTCAGTTTGTCTTATTTTTTGTTTAATTCCTTGTTGATCCAGGCGTTTTGGAGGCACATTTTGTATGGCCTGGATTTGTTCTGGCTCACCCTGCCTATGGGGCTGGAATTCTGGTTATAAATTACTGATGTGCCTATTTAGAGTTTGGATGTTTGAACTGCAAGCACAGAAAAGAAGCTTTCTCCTTCCCAATTGATACCAGCAAAGAAGCCTGGAGATGATTGCAAAGGCCAGTGATTGCTGACCTATTCAGTGTTTCTTGACACTTGCTGTTTAGAGAGACTTCTCAGTAGAGCTGCAGCAAATTAGTTACATGCAGGTAAATTCAGCCAAGTGTCTTCAGGGCCACCAGTGACTGCCATCTCCTTAGGGAAAATGCTTAGGAAGAATTTGAGGTGTAACTCTGTGTAATCTGCTTTAGTCACATATACTTTTAATTCTTGAAAGATCTTGTAATTCCATCTACTACTGTAGATTTGGGACTGCTTAATGAAATATTCAGTGCTGCTCCAGAGACCTCTGAAGTGGGAGTAATGGCACTGTCATACAGGGAAGGACTACAGAAATGTGGCCAGCCTATTTGACTTTACAGTCCACACCAGACCTTATAGGTGGCTCCACGAACCCTAAACTGCTGCAGCGTGTCCTGAGAGGCCAGTGGCAGCAGAAAAGAGCTGGAGGTGAGATCAGTCCACTGATACTCTGTTTCTGGAGAAAGATCTGGGCATTAAATGCAAAGGGATGCAATTCAGCTTCCCAGTAGCATCTACTGGATCATTTTCTCCAGTGGCTGGGAATGCAAATTGGTCTGCACAGTCTGACATGGGCATAAGGTAACCCTGGCATGGGATCCTTTTTCAGACTCAATAGTGGTTGTCCAGTCCCCTTTGTCTTACAGGGTTTGCTGTCAGCTATCTTCCATGGAGATGTGTTCTTGGGCCTAATCAGGCCAGTTGATATCAGGGATGTACAGTGATCTAAAAGAAGTAAGGCTGATAGCTTCAAAGTTTGCTTTTACTGGATTTTTTTTTTTTCCTGAGTGATCTTTCTATGATATTCTTGTTCCAAAGGCTGTGAGGCATGGTATCATTCTGTGGATGTTGTGTGCCTTTAGCAGGAAATGCAGAGATGAAAGGAAGCAAAATAGAACAGAAAATGGTACAGAGAGGAGCTGAGAACAGGGAGAAACCAAATTAAGTTTCATGATTACAGTATCGATACATCAATGTAATTATAAAAGTGGATAACTGCACTTCAGGCTCCTTGCTGCATCAAAATACTATGGTTGGTGAGTGTCTTCTCAAGTACAAAAGATGTCAGAGCAATTTGCCTCTAACTACAAACAAAATTCAGGTCCGAATTGGGATTGAAACTGGAAAGCAACGCATCTCCCTGAAGAATTTGTTTGGCTTTGTTTCTGCTCTATCGGTATTCTTCTTTGGATTAAACTAAGGCAGGAGTACTGCTCTTCACCATCAGGACCAATTCCTCAGGAGAGAGGAATGGTTTATTTAAAGCACAACTAAATAACATTTTTTGAATGGTAAAATTTAATGCACTGCTTAAAACAGCAGAGGCAGTAGCAGCTGGCAGTGCCTGAGAACAGCATCAACCTGAATATGTAGAATCATAGAATGGTTTGGGTTGGAAGAGACCTTCAAGATCATCTGGTTCCACCCCCTTGCTGTGGGCAGGGACACGTCCCAGTAGACCGGGTTGCTCTGCCTCATCCAGCCTTGCTTTAAACACCTCCAGGGAGGGGGTGTCCACAACCTCTCTGGACAACCTGTTCCAGTGTCTCACCACCCTCACAGGAAAGAACTTTTCTTATCTCCAGCCTGAATCTCCCCTCTTCCAATTTACATCCATTCCTCCTAGTCCTGCCATCCTGGACCCTATTCAGAAGTCCTACCCCAGTCTTTCTGTAGTCCCCTTCAGGTATTAAGAAGCTACTATGAGGTCCCCCCTGAGCCTTCTCTTCTCCAGGCACAACAACCTCAACTCCTTCAGCCTGTCCTCAGAAGGGAGTTGCACCAGCCCTCTCATCATCTTCATGCCCTCCTCTGGACCCACTCCAACAGCTTATGTTGAGGGTTCCAGAACTGGAAACAGTAACTCCAGGTGGGGCCTCACCAGAGCCCTATAAAGGGGCAGAATTCCCTCCCATGACCTGCTGGTCACACTTTGCTTGATGCAGTCCAGGACTGGGTTGGCTTTGTGCTGAAAGCACACACTGCCAGTGCATGGCATGTCCTCTCCTTGGAGGAGCAGGGAGTCTTCAGCAGCTTGGCATGTGTCATAACAATCAACAAGTCTGGGCAGAAAAACCTTAGCTGTGTGGCAACAGTCTGAATTGCCTGATGGTTTGTTGAAGAAAGGGCTGAAAGAGGAGTCTCTATTTCAAAGGGATTCTGCATTTCCAGCAATGGCCTTGATGTTGGCTGAATGTTCTTGGTGGGCAGTGTTTTGCCTTTCTTCTCCCGGTGTGCACATAAACTTGTCTGTAGGGTTTTTAATCCGTTGCTGTCAGAGTCTTCAGAGAAGAGGATGCAAGTGACTGAAAAATAGAGATGAAAGGGAGGTGAGAGGTCTTCTGTATAATTAGGATGGAGCTGTTTGAGCTTCTCTTTCACATAATTTAAATTTCAATAGAGTAAAAGGATGGGTGGGTATGTACCTTTACATGACTATATGTGGATGCCCCCTCTCTGGAGGTGTTTAAGCCCAGGCTGGAAGAGGCACTGAGCAACCTGATCTAGTGGCAGGTGTCCCTGCCCTGGCAGGGGGGTTTGAACTAAATGTTCTTTAAGGTCTCTTCCAACCCATACTATTCTGTGATTCTATATAATTGCCAGTGTGTGATTTCAGAAACACAAATTGACATCCCCTGTGTGGAAAAGAGGTTTTCCCTGGTTTGAGAAGGGAAGAAAGGTGTCTTCTGATAATAATCTACCTTTGCAATCAGTAATGAGGTATATTTCCTTCTGTTTTGGAAGGAACTTTCATCAAGAGGTGTAGCTGAATGCGATATATAATTGAAAAAAGACCACTTAATGCCACTCAGAGTTATGCAAAAAGCTTTGTTGACTTGTAAAAAAAATTACAGTTTCTACTGCTTTTTATTATCAATCCATGGCATTTCTGGTCTAAATGTCAACTCTCCCTGATGCTTAAATGTAAACATGAAAAGAGGGAATGCTTTGCTGCTCCACTGGGCTCTCTGTCTGAGGATGCCAGAGGACTTCCTAAGCTTCAGTAACCTTTACAAGAGGGCCTGAGAGGCTTTCTCAGTTTGATTTAGGGTAGAAAGAGAAGTACATATGGTTTGATATTTGGACAGTAGCCTTTCTATTTTTAAATACTTATGAAACATTTGCAAATATTTGGCTAGTAAGAAAGAAATTGGGAGCTGGAATTGCTCAGCAGTTCTCAAAATCAGGCCTCGGGTTTCTCAACTGGGTGAAAAGATGTGAGGTATCCAAATTAAAGGTCAGTTGTGACACTGCTTCAGCAAGTGATTTGATGGCAGAGTTTACACTGTAACCCCTGGTTTCCTAGCCCAGACTTTGTGTCCCAGACTCATGCTACCTCTATCCCGTTCATCACTGTTGTGCAGCTCCACTGAAAATCTTCCTTCCTTTTGAGTATTTCCAAATTCAAGCTTGTGAGTACGTCTCTTTGCTTTTCCAGTGCCTTAGTTGCAGATACCATCCCAATTTCATTAGTACTTCTGTTTATTCTTTGGCTTGTCCAAATTGGGAAGAACCAGGATAGCAAAGAAGAGACAGAAGGGGAGTACTAACTTGGTGGACTAGCAGTTGTCATAGTTTCACAAAGATATCCTGTGTGTATTTGTGCATATGTGACAATTAAATTGTGCAGGATACACTTCATTGCTCCTCTGCGGATTTTTGTGTCTCCTGATAGGCAGATGCTGATCCACTGGCCTTGGCAATATGGCCATGTCAGGCCATTGGACAAATAATAAATGAAGCACAGAATATGGAAGGGGAGTTGGTTTGTTTGTTT
>VZTY01016577.1:0-16510 GCA_013400935.1 Turnix velox | reverse complement strand
GGGGAGTTGGTTTGTTTGTTTGTTTGTTTTTTTTTTCACTCAGAAAAAAGCTTTCTAAAAACCCTTTTTTAAAAGTTTTTTTTATTTTTAAGTAATTCAATTAACTGTTGTGGCTGATGAGGGAGCCAGTAATAGAGCTGTGGCAAAAGGTTTAAAGGTTACATCTTTCACATTTGGCAAGATGTTTTCTTTTTGAGATCTTTCTTTTTCTTCCTCTAACCCTGTCTTTTTGGTACTGATGTCCGCAGCTGTGTCCATGGGCTGCAGTGCATAATTCCACTGACCCTTCTTTATCTTGGGTCACATAGTCAGCAGGAATTAAGAGGTCACACAATGAGACACTGATTTAAGGATCAGAATGTTTCAGAGTGCTTCCGAAGGAGAGCTGGGGGTAGGAAAAGTTGGTGCCTCAAAGCATACCCAACAGCATGTTGATGTTATGTTTCACCCTTGACTTGACAAATTGTGATCTAGGTTGTTTCAGCTGGATTCACTGATTGCATTGAGTCATGTGCTGTTGTTTCCACCTCTCCCCATAGATTGCCTGTGTCACCTGCCAGAATAACTTCCATTCCTCTTCTAAGCAATTGATCAATTAAGTTTTTTAAAATTACACAAAAATAATGAAAGCATGATCCATGCTAAGACAACACTGGTTATTCTCTCTGTGTAGGCTCATTTATAATGGGGACTGATGCAACTAGGTGAACCTAGGGGAGATCTTGAAATTTTGAGGAAGAATTCCAAGATTAATGTCTCTTGGCTGGATTTATAAGCTACCCTAAAGCTTAAGTAAAGGTTTCTTATTTGAAATTGTATCTTCAAAAAACTTGCTGAAATGTGACTTGACATCATACTCAAATAGTGAGGGCATCCACATTAGTAGTGGTTGAATTCATTTTAGTGAATGCAACCTCAGTAAATGCTGTATATGTGAACTTGGCCACCGTAATACATTTGTTCCACCTTAAGAACTGTTGTCACTTCAAAATATCCTTTAGCACTATACTTTTACATAGAAAAGTAATAGAACATAGTGTTAATGTAGGTAGAAAAGTCAAACCATGTTTCGCTGCCACTGTTAGCGGAGGAAACTTGTGTAAGTTTGGGTATGTTGTAGCTCTTCTTACAGTTCACTGTCTGGGAGGACAGTGTAGCTGACTTTCCCTTGAGGTGGTTTTTTTTTTAAAGAAGTAAATGCTTATTGTTGCTGTGTCCCTCTGAGGCAGAGGTTGCCGCCTGTGCCTTCCAAGAGGTAAATGTTCCCATCTTTGCTCATGCAAGTTTCACAGAAGGGGGGAAAGGCAAATCTTTTTGGATCCCCAGATGTACACCCTGTTCAATTACACCATCCTCATTCTTTCCATTCTCCACTTTCAAAGCATTTCCCACGAAGAATATTTGGCCCATGATTAATATTTTCTTTGCTGGGGAATATGACATCTTCTAAGGCTTCATTTCTTAAAAAAATCAGTTACCTTTAAAGTAGCCTTTCAGACCAACACTGGTTTTGGGTATATCCATGTTTTGGCTACTGTTATTTGTCTAGATGGAAGTGAAGCAACTTGGTTTGGATACTACCAGCACCTCTTGTAGAAGGAAACTTGTATGGCCCAAGAAGGTAAATGAAAGGGGGAATGAAGTGTTACTGTGAAGCCCATATGACCTTTCCTTCCTCTACCCTTGGGCAGGCATGCAAAGACCATAGAATCATAGAATAATTTGGGTTGGAAGGGACCTTAAAGATCATCTAGTTTCAACTCCCCTGCCATAGGCAGGGACACCTCCCACTAGATCAGGTTGCTCAGTGCCTTGTCCAGCCTGGCCTTAAATACTTCCAGGGAGGGGGCATGCGCAACCTCTCTGGGCAACCTGTTCCAGTGTCTCACAACCCTCACAGTGAAGAACTTTTCTTATATCTAGCCTGAATCTCCCCTCTTCCAATTTGCATCCATTATTCCTAGTCCTGCCATCCTATATCCTACCCCAGCCTTTCTGTACCCCCCTTCAGGTACTGAGAAGCTACTATGAGAGCCTTCTCTTCTCTAGGCTGCACAACCCCAACTCTTTCAGTCTGTCCTCATAAGGGAGGTGCTCCAGCCCTCTAATCGTCTTTGTGGCCCTCCTCTGGACCCTCTCCAACAGCTCAATGTCCTTCATATGTTGAGGGCTCCAGAACCAGACACAATACTCCAGGTGGGGCCTCACCAGAGATGAGTAGAGAGACAAAAGATTTGAAGCAACTGTTGAATGAGTCTGTTCAATTGGGTTATCTGGACCTACTTAATGTAGGTAAGAAACAGTGGGGGGAAAAAAGTAGGTTATAACACATGCTGGCCAATAGTGTATAATATGCTCTATGGTTGTGAAGAATGTAATTGTTGGCTACACATGAGGAAGCTTCACTATAATTGCTTAGTGGTTAGTTAAGTTAGATAATGTAGGTAGCAATCATGCCTGGATTTTTTGTCATGAGGATGTGTCCTTTAACTTAGTAAGCTTCTCTATATCTGAAATTATTCCCTATTAAGGTCTTGTTCTCCAATTCTTCTGAACTATGAAAAGAATCTTTGAAGGATTAGTGGCGTTCAACCTTTCCTGGTCAAAGTTTCTAATTTAATTAGAATCTGGTCTCATCTCAAAATCCCTTGTAGTCTGAAGTTTGTTAAACCAACTAACGAGTACAGTTATTTGCTTTGGAAGTATTGGGGACAAGCTAGGTGCACTGGATCAGCTGCATGGGGTGTTGTTCCTCTGAACAAGCCCAAAGTCTGAAGGTGAACTTTTTCATGAGTAGTGGATGCTTTCAGTGGCTGTGCCATTCAGACAGAGATGTGGTTGAACATGGTGTGTCTGCATGTGAAAGCAACACATTAGCTTGGATGTAAGCTGATCGGACAGTAGTTTGTACCATAGTTTACACCTGGTTAACTGTCTTGGATTACACATTTTGTGAGCATAGGATATTGGTAGCTGTCACTACAAATAAACCTCAGGGAATGTTTGCCTAAAAAGCTACAGAGTTTTTTTTGTTATTTTCAATCCCTTTGAGTCAAGGAGCAAGAGATGCCTTGGGCTGTGGGATGGCTCCTGAGTAATCAAGTAAGTTTTTCTTTTTTTTTTGTGTTGCCATGGAGAGTGAGAGTAAGAGGAAGTGACTGCTTTGCTAGGGTAATTGGACCTTTCCAAATTGTATAGTAGCCCAAGGACCACTTGAGGAATATCTTGTGCATCCAGCCCCATGTGCAAGTGGTTTTCTATATTCTGTGGCCTCCCAGCATGATGCAGGCAGGCAAGTAGTAGTCAATTAGGAAACAGTTTGTGTGACATAGTTAATTGACTGCACTTTTAAGAAGTTAAAATGCTTTAGAATGGCTTGAATTTTCTTCTTGTGGTCTGTTAAGTTCTCTTTTCACATCATGTTTGAGTATAGGTGCATGCATACAGTTGTTAACTGGTTAAAGTTAGGGTAGTCCACAAGTATTATGAAAACTGTTCGTGAAGTCTCTCAAGAACAACCATTTCTGGATTTGGGCTCTGAATTTATCTAGCGATGGTGCAAAATAAGTTTTCTTTTGGAAGTGTTCTTAAGGGATCTAATAAATATCTATATAATGATTACAAATCCATTTCAAACATACCATTAAGGTATTTTTGGTACTGTCCTGTAATGTAAGATATTTTATAAATATTCACATTTAACTTCAAAAAGAAGTTTTTCTGTCAGGAACATCAGGAAAATGCAGAACTTGGATTTTTAGGCTTTTTTAAAATCAAAAAACATCACTCATGTTTCATGTTGAAAAGTAAGATACATACCTGTTATGTTGTTGTAACAGACTGACAAAGATGTATTTCTACAGAAAGGCTGGGGTAGGACTTTTTAATAGGGTACAGGATGGTAGGACTAGGCATAATGGAAATTGGCAGAGGAGAGATTTAGGCTGGAGATAAGAAAGAAGCCCTTTCCTGTGAGGGTGGTGAGACATTGGAACAGGTTGCACAGAGAGGCTGTGGATGCTTCCTCCCTGTAGGTGTTTAGGGCCAGGCTGGATGAGGCATTGAGCAACTTGGTCTAGTGGGAGCTGTCACTGAGGTTATAGCTCTCAATGATTTTCTGAAAAATAAAAACCACATACAAGCTTGGAGGAGAAGATGCCTAATTTATTATTGAATGAAAAAACCCAAAACACCAAAGAAGCCAGTGAACTGTTCTATAGAAAGTAAAGGTTCAGCAGTAGCAAGAAGGCACAGCGTGCAGTGAGCAAGGATCTCCTTGGTTGAAAAGATGAACCCAAGAGCTGCTGGTGCTACTGTTGTGTGAGCTCTGTTGCTGTCTCTCAGGTAACGTTCCCTGCTGTTCCGTGTTGCTCTATTGTCTGGGACACTGTGAGGCTGTAAGGCTTAGTCATGCAAGTTGGCAGCCTTGTTAATGCCTTGTTCTGAGGTGATCAATTCAGAGTTCACCTGAAATACATACACCTGCAGTGTTCAGAACTGACCTTTCCTTCAGTTGGGTAGTAGCTGCAAATGCAAAAGATCACAGCAGGACACTGAAGGGAGGAGTATGGTGCAAGGGTAAGGCACTGTGGGCTCCAGAGCTGGCTTGATTTGCAGCTGTTCGGTGGGTAAAACTGCTCAAGTGGTTATTGTGCTGATTTTCTTGCATGTATGTGTTCAAAGTGTCTCAACTGCTGATGATGCAGAGTGACCTGGAAAAGAAAACAATGGTGTGAATTCTGAAGGGTTTCTTTGAAGCACAGAGGAGCTTCTCTCTTGGCTCAGGTGCTGCTGACTGGGCTGGTGCTCTGGCGGGAGGAAACTCTCCCTCAGCAGTACATCCTGCTCAAGGCAAAAACCTATCCTGCATGCCTGAAAGAAGCTTTGACAATAAACCTTTTAAGAGAGTTTATTATGAGAACAGTGTCACTAATACCCTGAAACAGTGGATTTGGATCAGTTTGAAATGTGGCATTCTTATCAGCCTTAAGAGCCTGAGTTAATTTAAAATATGAAGAAACCATCTGTACTTAAACTTGTTGATTGGATCTGTCAGCTTTCTTTAGAGGGAGCAAAATAATTTATTTTGAGCTATTCCTAGTCCTAGTTCTTTGCTTCACCACAGTCTCTCTGCTGCTCTAATTCTAGGGCCTGACAGTCTTAATTTCAAACTGGCCTTGTGTCAGTACCCCCCATAGGCTGAGTTCTGGGGGTTTGGTTCAGCTTGTGCATTTGTGGTCACAACTGGTGTTGTAATGTTCTCCTATGAAGCTGCTTTTTCTGGCTGCTATGAGAGCATGCACTGGACAACTGGGACTTCTGCTTGGCCCCCGAGTAGCATTTGCCTGTCCTCTCTGAACCACTGGTTGAAGTCTCCAAAGTGATTTGATATAGAGCAGCGACTTATGTATCTTTTAGGCATCTGCTTGTTGATGGTCTGCTCTAGCTAACTCCTCTGGTCTGGAGAACGTAGCTTTTTGAAGGACAATATGCAATATATGCCAAGGGGAAGATAAAACTAGGTCACAGCTTATCAAGCCAGTGACTTGATATTAAGAATTATTTGAAAAACACTGGATTTATAATGGACAGCTCATTAGTTTTGACTCGTCTATGTCATTCTTGATGTCTCTTGAATCATAAATGCACGAGTGTGAGCACTGCTGGGTCAATACCCAAAAGACTATTTGACTAAATACAAGTGGCTTTTCTCTGAGTAAAAATGAAGAATGCAGCATGAACATGTTGTCTTTCCTTTTCACTGTTGAGAAAGTCACCTTGGTTGCAAAAATTTTTCAAGGTACAGTAAAAATAAAGGATGAGAATGATTTTTGGGACATATTTTAATGGGAATATGGTGCTACTACAGGGAAGAGGAGGATCATTCTGTCCACTTATCAGTGGATTTGTCACTTATTCTTAGGCTTTACCCTTCTAGAGCATTCACTGATATGCAGTGGCACCAGTGCTTTGAATTTGCAGCTGACTGTGGCGCAGTTCCTTTATCATCCATGGCAAAAAGAAGGGGCAGTTGAGTGAATGTCAGTTCTCTGAGGAAAATGAGCCTTGGCTAAATGTAAACTCTGTTCAGATAAAGTCATAAGTGACATCTTCCACTCCTTCCAAGCCTTTACATATGATACGATTACATATGATATGATTTACATATCATATGTACATATGATTACATATGATATGATTTAATGGCATCTTGCCTTAAGGGGTTCACTACTGGCTGAAGCATTCATTCTTTTCTCTTCATAAGGCAGCAGGTAGGCATGGAAGCCTCCTCTTGGACCACTGGGCTTGGCAAGGAAGCAAAATTGTGTGATTGATACCCATTTTCTTTAACCATGTTCTTGTTTCCGGAGTCCTGGAGAGCTGAAGCATTTTCTGCAGTGGGCTGCTCCTGAAAACTTTGTCTAATGTAGGAAAATCTTAGTTTTGCTTCAGTACTTCTGAACTGGGCCATCCTGAATCTCATAATTTTGGGCCCTTCTGGAGACCACCTGGTCTGAATTCCAGCTCAGAACAGAGCCAGTGAGAGTCTCCAGGAATGGAGACTCGAACATCTCTGGTCAGCCTGTTCTAGGCTGTGACAATCCTTACAGTAAAGGAAGCTTTATGGTGGAATAGAGTTTACTGTTTTTCAGTTTGTATCCATTTCTTGTCCTTTTATCTTGTCCTCCCCCCCTGTCAGTTGCATAAACACATTAAGATTCTTTGAGCCCTCTTTCCTGCAGGATGAGGAATTTCAGCTCTGTATATGTGGTGCTTCAGTGCCCTAACCATGTCTAGCGTTTTGCTCCAGTGCATGTGTGTTTTCCTTGCAGGCTCATTTACTCTGGCTGTCAGCCGAGTCCTGTCCAAGTTTAATACGCTGGGGTGGTTTTTTTTTTGTTTGGTTTTGTTGTTGTTGTTTTTGAATCCTAACCTCCTTAATGATTGTCCTTCTCCCTGTTGGTAGTGGAGCAACTGGTATTGCATCTGAAGCTTTATCTGGCTAGTGCTTTCTTTGGTAAAGGAATTAGGGAGATGAAATCTTCTGAAGATGGGAGCAAATCTTTCCTGCCTCAGTCCTTAGGGCTAGAGTTCACTGACTGTTGGATCCCTACAGGCTTCACAAATTACTTCCTATTGATCGGGTAAGTACATAAGGGGAGAGGAAGCTTTGTGGAGACAAGACAGGTTACTATGTTGTTTAATTGCAACAGGCTTTGCAGTTGCTTATTCATTAGTTGACATGCTCTGAAATAGTATTCAATTTTTCTAGGCTTTGAATTGTATAGAATCATAGAATGGTTTGGGTTGGACCTTGAAAGATCATCTAGTTCCAACCCCCTGCCGTGGGCAGGGACACCTAGACCAGGTTGCTCGGTACATCATCCAGCCTGGCCTTAAACACTTCCAGAGAGGAGGCATCCACAACCTCTCTGGGCAACCTCTTCCAGTGTCTCACCACCTTCATCTATTCATAGGAAAGAACTTTCTTTTCTCCAGCCTGAATGTCCCCTCTTCCAATTTGTATCCTTTCCTCCTAGTACTACCATCCTGTACTCTTTCACAAAGTCTTATCCCAGCCTTTTTGCAGGACCCCTTCAGTTATTGAGGAGCTACTGTGGGGTCCCCCCGATCCTTCTCTTCTCCAGGCTGAACAACCCCAACTCCTTCAGCCTGTCCTCATAAAGGAGTTGCTCTAGCCCTCTCATCATCTTCGTGGCCCTCCTCTGCACCCACTCCCATGGAATGGGGTGTTTTGTCTCTTTGTAGGGTTTTTTGGTGGCCTCTTATTGTGTCTATGCTTGAGGGAAGTGTGTAAGCTGACTTCTGGTCAGTGCTGGCTTTGCTCTTCTGATATTAGCTGCAATGTGGCCTCTGCTGTATGCCTGGCCAGGCCTTGGTGTGCGTGTGAAAGGGAGCTGGTTGCACAAATAGTTGATGCAAAGGTGAAAGCTTATCTGAAGTATTTCTAGAAAGCATCGAGACTGCATTTTGATCAGGCCTTGTATATGCTTTTTGTACTGTATACACTGAGACTCATTCAGTCTCTCTATTTATAGCACTTCTGAAGTGGCAAAGAAGGAACCTATGATAGTGGACATAGCAGCTACTGTTATACTGTTGCTCTACTATAATTATTAATCCCAGAAACCTATATGGGAGGCCAGTGTACTTGTAGAATAAGCATCTCTGAGTAAGTTCCATGGACAGCCCAGTTTAACCTCAGTATCCCTTGGCTGTGAATGTCTTCCCTTGTCACTCAGCCCATGCATAAAGGGTGTCAACCTAACAACTGTTTCTATGCAATTTGAAGCATGACAATGAAGAGGGAGGGAACTTTCTGCTGTAAACACTTATCCTGACTACTCTGTTCTTGTCAGAGCACTTGAGGTAGGAAGAATTCAGGAGAATCTCAGGAAGGACTCTGGAAGAAGGTAGGAATACTGGGGGAAAGGTGATTTTTGGCAATTACTGGCTGTGTGATCTCTGTGGAACATTAGCTTCATTCCTGCCCTGTTTGCCTCCTACAAAGCCTGGATACATGGGATAAGCTTATGTGGGTTGCTAAGCGCTCTCTGTAAGGTAATCAAAAGGAAAACAGAGCTGGGCCATAGACCAAAAACATTGCTTCAAGTACCCTACAAGGACCATAGAAAGAGGTCTGACTGCTGCAGGTTGGAATTTTTTGGTTCCATGCATAGCACTGATCCAGGATCTCAGAGCCATGTGCCTAAAAGTCTTTTTATATTTTCCGTTTAACAGTAGCTGCGTGTACTCATTCACTCTTTTATATGGATTGATATTAAAAGCCCAAACAGTTCACACATCACACAGTTCTGGTTGTGTTGGAATGATATTTACTACTTGGGGGCCTGTAATACAGCAAGAAGAGCAAAGAGGTTATATTTTGTCTTCTGAGGCAGCAGTAACGAGGGCCTCAGCTCATATCCTGCACAGTAGTGGAGCTCCTGAGCACTGTTCAGAAGTCTGCAGGATGCCTTACTGCCTCACTTGGTGCTATGAGGAGAAAAATTCTGGTGGATCCACCTGATGTGACTTAAGCTGTCTGTTCTTTGCTTCACCCTACTTTGAAAGCAGAGCTGGTGAAATGAGTGTGTAAGCCACAGCTTTTTCAACCTGAGGGTGGGAAACTAAATTTAAAACCTTCCTTCATCAGCAGTTAATATTCAACAGTTTGACTTGGTACTGGAGAGCCCAGGATGAAGCTGGGCTGCTGGTGTGTTCTCCTCTGCAGCAGGAGAGAGCTCAGGTGGCAGAAATGTGGTAATCAAGAACTGAGAGCAGCAGTATCTCAAAGGATTGCCAGTAATTCTCCTCTGAGTGTTTACTTGGAGTCATAAGGAAGGAACTGAGAGTGACAAAACACTGGAACAGGCTGTCCAGAGAGATTGTGGAGTATCCTCTGGAGACATTCAAAACACATCTGGATGTGTTCGTGGGTGACCTGGTCTGGGTGTTCCTGCTCTGGCCCGGGGGCTAGACTAGATGATTCTTGAGGTCCCTTACAGTCCTTGATATTCTGTGATTCTGTAACTGGATTTAAATCCATTTTAGCAAAACCCTGAATGTGTCTCTTCATTCTCATTTGTTGAAGTGCCAAATATAGACATTTGACATCATAGGTTGTCATGGAAAAGGTGGTATTGACACATGCATAGTAGAACAGCTTTGTTCTGTACTGAAAGATCAGAAGGATGATGGGTGATCCAAGGAAGAAGCCCATTCTGGGGCATTCATAGTATTTTTTCTTCAGCTTGTTAGCTCCAGATGGGAGGCATTCAGCTGTTGGGTTGGTTGTTTTGAGGCAGGAAAGAATGATTTACATAGAACAATGCCCAACATTTGGACTTCAACACTGAGCATTACTGAACATTACACAAGATAAGATTCTCAGTCACACTGGCCACCTTCTACATGGCTAGTGTGCCACTGATTTAGTACCATTGCAGAGCAGAAACATCTCTGCTGAGTACTTTTAGTCCTGTATTTCTAGTTCATATATCATGCCTGTTGCTTCAAAGAGAAAGTGCATCTATTATGAAAATGGTAGGGAAAGCAACTTCTCCTTTTGAACACTGTAGCAAGGAACAAAATCTCTAACTAGATATTTTAAAACATGGAAAAGACTAGTATCAAAGAGTTCATGAAGGTGAACTTGGATGGTAGCAGTTAGTAGTCTTTGCTGAATTTCATGTCTCGGTGTGCATTTTACCCTGTGCTTCCCCCAAGACACAGGTCATCAGCTGTTAAAATGGTGAAGGAATAGAGAAATGCCTCCATCTGCATCATACTATAGAGCATTTTCACAGGCTGTTGCTACAAGGAGCTCCTCGGCTTTGTGCCAAGAAGAGTCAGAAGATAAGAAATCATGAAGGAAGCTGCATCCTGTGACTCAAAGCTGAGCCCTGCAGGGGTCTTTCCTCCAATGCCTGGATCTGTGGGAGGAGTTCCTCCCCCTTCCTGTCATCTTGAATGCTTTTTCAATGCTTTTAATCAGATATTTGGTGGAATCATCCAAGTCAAACTGCAGATAAGGGTGGCCTTTTCTAGTTCCATGTTAAAACCTTCACTTAGCTTGATGGCTCTTGCAGATGGGACAGAAGCAAGGAAAAGTAATTCCTTTCCCTGCATGCCAACTCTCTGGTGGAATCCACATCCCCCCGTAAGAAGGAAGGGCAGGAGATCTGTAGAATCTACCTCTGCTGTGCTCCCAACCACTTTCAAAGTGCTTTAATAGATTTCATCTTTTTGGATTTGGGGAATATTTATTTGGTAATCAACTTTTCAGATTCTGTCAGATAAGAGCAATCCATATTAGAGTGGTAAAAGGTCTCTTTTAGATATGTCTCCCAACACCGAAGTTCTAAAATTTTGCAATGAATATATGATTTTTTTTTTTTTTTAGAACATCCACTTTAATGTTTGGATGTAGTAGTCTATATCCTGATGCTTTAAGTGTGTGTATGTGTATGAAGGGACCAGATTGGAAGGATTTTCAGTTTGTGTAGAAATTTGCAAGATTAAGAACATAATTTCAATTGTTTAGCTGCTTATCTGTGACAGCTGTTCTGCCTGGGACTACTTCTGCTTCCTCCAGGCTTCTGTGGCCCCAACACAACCCGGTCACTCTGGAAATACTGGCAGATTAGAGTTACAGAAGCCATACTATTGGTGCTGTTTAAAAAGAAAAAAAAAAAAAAAGCACTGACAACAGCACAACAGCAACCTGGAACTAAAGGCCAAATATTGAAAAATACTCTTTAAATCATAGAATAGTTTGGGTTGGAAGGGACCTTAAAGATCATCGAGTTCCAACCCCCCTGCCATAGGCAAGGACACCTCCCACTAAACCAGCGACCTAAGGATGTGGCCTTTGATTATCTTGGCAAGTGAAAGATGGTCAATACTTATTATTGGATACCATTATCTATTTATTATTACATACTATTTACTAAATGAAGTGCATCTTAATTTCTCCTTCTCCTTTTTAGGAAAATAGTTCTCCTGATTAGTGGCAGCATATCTATGTTGCTGCCCTGGGTACAGATTATGAAAGCCATGGTTGGCTTTTGTCTGCAGGATGTGGTTATGGTTGAATAATGGGATGGACAAAATGTGAAGTATAATCAGAGCATGCTATCAGGCAGTTTTTTGTATTAGAAATTGAGGTAGACATTTGGAACAAGTATTGCCCTTTAAAAAGCCATTTGAATATACCTTTTCTTGGAGCGAAGAATCCCTGGCAGATACTCCAGACCTTATGAAGTGATACATATTCTTTTGAGCTGTACATTTACTTTGGTGGAAAATAAAGACAGTTTGCAAACAAACCTTTTTATGAGGACAGGGAAGGTACAGAGAACTGCTGTCCTTATCTGGCTTCTTCAAGTAGAAGTAGATAGAAATCTCTCCTGATGCTGCAGTGGAAAATTTGACATAGTGCAGAAGCAGAAAATACCAAATGTAAAAATGTCATCATCCGTACTGCAGGATGCCAACTTGGCTTATACAGAAAGCCCAGCTCTATTATTTAGCAGCATGAGGTATTCGACACACAAGTGATTGTGCCCAGCTACAACCTGCTCAGTGACACACTGCCGTTCTCCCCAGTTTCACCCTGGGATCTGATGTATCTATTTTGTCTGTACTGGGTGGCTGGGATTCTGGCAGGCATCTTAGCTTGCTAAGGAGTACTTTTGGCAGCCAGAATTTAAAGGTCTTGAGGCCTCTTCAGCCTGAAGAGGAGAAGGCTCCCAGTGCATGAAGAAGGCTCCCAGTGCATGAAGGGGCTACAGGAAAGCTGGGGAGAGGCTGTTTGCCAGTGCATGGAGTGGGAGGATGAGGGACAATGGTTTGAAACTAGAGCAGCGCAGGGTTAGAAGTTCTTCCCCATGAGGGTGGTGAGACACTGGCCCAGGTTGTCTAGAGAGGTGATGGAGGCCCCATCCCTGGGGACATTCAAGGCCAGGCTTGCTGAGGCTGTGAGCAACCTGATCTAATGCAGGATATCCCTGCTCACAGCAGTAGGGTTTGGACTAGATGGCTTTTTTAGGTCCTTTCAACTCTGTGATTCCATGGTTCTATTCAGAAGCGGCAATATAAAGCTTTGGGGTCAGATTCATTGTAGGCATCTAGTTATGGTTCAAACACCCTAGTCTTTTAATGTAACTTTTTGTTACACCTCCCTGCTCCCTGTGTAATTAATTGATGTATAGCCTATTGCTTTTGTGACATAAGTGAGGAAATGAGATTTAGTGGCTGGCTAGGTACTTCTGATTAAGAAGTTAAATGTGCAGAAGACAGTAATAGAAATATTGAATGTGTTGATGTTTTCAGGCAAGTGACCTGTTGGCTTTCTTCAGCATTTGTGAATAACATCCTGGATCTCTGTTGGTGTCATGTTATACCCTATGATGTCCATGAGGTCTGCTTGTCTATTTGTGTTCCAACCTTTGCTGCTTGCACAGCCACTCACTAGTCTGCCTGCAGGGGTGTTGTTCACAGGGTCCTACACTTAACAGGGATCAGTCTTCAGTTCTTCTCAGATGTGCTGACTTCCTCTTGCTGTCATCCTTATGTGACAGGTTTCAACCAGCTCCCTTCCCTTTCTCCATCATGGCTTCCATGTTGTTGAGCACCAATCTCACGTGCTTCTACCACAACCTCTCATTTAATTTTAACTAGTTAAGGATATGTGGGAAGAAATCCTTTAATTTTACTTGTGCTTCATGATAGTTTTTGTCACCTTGAGATGTGATTTTGTCCTTCTCCTCAGCTATGATGAGGCCTCACCTGGAGTATTGTGTCCAGTTCTGGAGCCCTCAACATAAGAAGGACCTGTTGGAGTGGGTCCAGAGGAGGGTCATGAAGATGATGAGAGGGCTGGAGCACCTCCCTTCTGAGGACAGGCTGAAGGAGTTCTGGTTCTTCAGCCTGGAGAAGAGAAGGCTCCAGAGGGACCTCATAGCTTATCAGTACCTGAAGAGGGCTACAGAAAGGCTGGGGTAGGACTTCTGAATAGGATGGCAGGACTAGGGCTAATGGATGTAAATTGGAAGAGGGGAGATTCAGGCTGGATATAAGAAAGAAGCTCTTTCATGTGAATAGGTGAAGGTGGTGAAACTCAGGAAGAGTTTGCCCAGAGAGATTGTGGATGTCCCCTCTCTGGAGGTGTTTAAGGCCAGGCTGGATGACACTCTGAGCAACCTGGTGTAGTGGGAGGGGTCCTTGCCTATGGCAGGGGAGTCGGAATGAGATGATCTTTAAGGTTCCTCCCAACCCAAACCATTCTAGATTCTATGCATGCCTATTCCCTTTGTTCTCCAGATACCTTCACATTAAACTTTTCACAGGTCATCCCATAATATATCTATGGCAGAGGTTGGACTCAGCTTGCCTTTAAACACTGCTCTAGCCTGTGCTGCTTTGGACTACTCTAGGCTGTATCTGTTGTCATGATTGTGTAGCTTCTTCAGTTCCAGATGTAGGTGAGCTATCAAGAGGATAGAATTGAAGTTTGCTGTCTAGAGGGTGTCAGACCTTTGTCACTATAGGGCTGATGTGTGCTCAAAGGCAATGCAATCCTTGTGTTCTGCCTTGGAAATTAGCTCTGACTCACTAAACCTAGTTTGCTCAACTCTTGGAACTATCTAAAATAGTGATTTCCATATCAAGTGTCTTATTTGAATTCTGAGATTCTCATGCTCTGGAAGGTGATTCTGTAATTAGTTCTTCTTCTGACTGTTTAAATTGATTTTCCTGCTTCAGCAGCTGAATGCAGTTGCAGGTAAGTAGCATTTGTGATACACATAGTGTAAGCTAGGAGTGTCTCTTAATCTTAATTCATGTTCTCCATGGAAAAATGCATCATATAAAAATATTCCTACTAGTCATCACCATTCCCTTTTGGATGTAGTTTTAGCGGCTTTTCCTCTGTGTAGACTGGGAACCACATGACTTGAATTCTGTTTAGTTATTTGATGTATGGATTTTTATTATTGCTCACCTTAAAGGAAATGCATTTTGAAATGCTCTGGGAGCAACTAATTAGTGTGAGGTATTAGAAAATGAATTTGCTGCATTTGAGTGCACAGAAGTGAAAACTTTCCATGGCATCAACAAGCAATACCAACAGTTACCAGTGGGCAATGTCTCACTGTTACAACCATGAGTTAATTGATTACAGGGAGAGGAGGCTCTTGATTAGGATGTTGAAAGACAAGCAAATATGCAGAAAAGTTGTAGGTAGGGAACTTAGCACAAGAAAGAAGTATACTGCAACTCACTTCTGAGGACAGGCTGAAGGAGTTGGGGTTGTTGAGCCTGGAGGAGCCTCATAGTAGCTTAATGACTTAAAATAATCTTACCTCTGCTTTGTGACAATAGTTGCTTGGGAGATTGGATAAAGTGAGTACAAAACAAGACAAGTGGGAGATTTGTATAAGACAGTGTGGGATTTGTGACTGAGATTGGAATCTCTCTCCATCAGTGGAGCGTTATGGTGAATATCTTGTACCTCAGGTTAGGTGTGGATGAATGTGCTCACCATCAGACTGGCACAGCTGGCTCTGTGCCCTCCTCCAGACCTGCAGGTAGAGACATTCAATCTCTGGTACTGCTCAGGCAGAAAGGAATTCAGGGAGTGGTTGGTATTCATTTCAGATATGTTTTCAGACTTGATGAGGCAATAGATAAAGAAGGCAGCATACAAAGCTGTAAGTTCCTGAGGATAGCTCTGCTTTATTTACATTTATGCTATTATTTTATATCATAGAATCATAGAATAGTTTGGGTTGGAAGGCATCTTAAAGATCATCTAGTTCCAACCCCCCTGCCATGGGCAGGGACACCTCCCATTACAGCAGGTTGCTCAGTGCCTCATCCAGCCCGACCTTAAAGACCTACAGGGAGAGGGCATTCACATCCTCTCTGTGCAACCTCTTCCAGTGCCTTGCCACAGTCACAGGAAAGAACTTTTTTCTTCTTTCCAGCCTGAATCTCCCCTGTACCAATTCACATCCATTTCTCCTAGTCCTCCCATCATATATCCTATTAAAAAGTCTAACCCTACTCTTGCTGTAGCCCCCTTCAGGTATTGAGAAGCTACTCTGAGGTCCCGCCTGGGTCTTCTCTTCTCCTGGATCAACAACCCCAACTCCATCAGCCTGTCCTCACAAGGGAAACTCTCCAGCCCTCTCATCATCATCGTTGCCCTCCTCTGTACCCACTCCAACAGGTCCATGGTCCTCACTTTTAAAATGAAGCATCTGATTGCATGGGAAATTATTGACGATTTGTTTAATGATAGCAGGAGACAGATTATTGGCTTAAGAATTCAGTTCTGTCCAAGCATCTCATATTCCTGTGCTAGACTTCCAAGTTTTTTGCATTTTTTCTCCAGCAGCAGCAGAGACAGTGAAAGTAAAGCGTTTTGTTCTGGGACATTTTTGTGTCTAAAAAGTGAAGGCTTTTAATGTTGTGTTTAATATAGTTTCCTCAAGGTTTCCAATTAGCCCTCATATATCAAGAAATTAGCTACTCAATTTTTTATGTCGTAATAGGTGCCAGAGGAAGGCCATCATTCAACCCCTGGATAAGCCAGTGGATGGGTGTTTCACGTTCACTTTATGTGGATCATTAAGGCCACCACTAAGCATGAAAAATCATCTGGTGTTTCCTGGCAGCTGGCCATTCCTGAAGGCCTCGACTTAAATGGCTTAGAAACTCAGAGCATGGAAACTTGAGTGGAATTAAGTTGGATGAATATGGGCCCTAATCCCTATTTACCTCGATGTTCTTATCTGTGGCCTAGCAGAACTAGTTACTGTATATGCTTAGGCTGAGGTCTTGGTGAGGCCCCACCTGGAGTTACTCTGTCCAGTTCTGGAGCCCTCAACATAAGAAGGACATTGAGCTGTTGGAACGGGTCCAGAGGAGGCCACGAAGATAACCAGGGGGCTGGAGCTCCTCTCTTCTGGGGACAGGCTGA
>VZTY01016570.1:2930-18549 GCA_013400935.1 Turnix velox | reverse complement strand
ATTGCCATCTCTAGAAAAGTAAAGAAAAACTGTCCTAAAGCAAATCAGAATTAAAAGCTTGTCTATTTTAATCATCAAGGTTGGAAGGGACTTTTCAGATCATTGAGTCAAACCATCAGCCCAACTCTGACAAGCCTCGTACCTGGACAGGGACTTCAACCCTTGACCCTCAAATTAGGAGTCTGATGCACACTATAATTTAACTTGAGAATAATAAGTTTCAGCTTTACTTGTGTTTTGGAAAAATAACTTTGTAACTTTATTAACATCAAGCTCTGCTTATTGGAATAAGTACTTGGTGGTTTTCTGGGTCCTTTCCATCTAATTTATTGACATTATTCTCTTAAAATAGTCCAGTTTTCAGTACTTCACCTGTGATATTTATGAGGAAGAAAACACTCTCAAGCTGTTAAACAGAAAAATCAGAGATTTTGTCCTTAATGTTTTTCTATCCTTTCACCCTGACTATTAACCAGCAAATTCTCACTTAGTATGTTCTAAAAAAATCAATGAAAACTTTCAGTGCCAGTATCAAATAATGATAATCTATGAATAATAATAATAATTAAGGGTGAATGAATTGATGTTTTGCTGTTATGTGGGTGAATATTTGGGATGTAATTCCTATGCTTTGAATTTTCAAAAAAGTGTTTGAATGAATGAAAAAAAAAAGTGCCCCAACATAGATAATTTGCTCTTTCCTTTCTGAAAGTTCACTGCCCAAAATATTCCAGTTATCTACTCAGAAAGCAGCAACTGTTATTAACCTGTTCAGCTTGACAAATATATAGAATATTGTTTGTAAAGTTATCCCGTTGTCACTCAGTCCATTATTACCTCAACTATTTATACTAGTTCCACCCTGTCTGAAATTATGTTGGTCATTGATGCATTACTTCTTTTCTTTTTAATAAGGAATGGAGCAAAAAAATAGCAAAGGAATAATATCTGTGCTTCAGTGCTGCAAAGAAAACTTCCATGTAAAAATTGGTCATGGATGATGACTTGGCACCTATCTGCTCCTGGAGCCAGACCTAGCAGAAATGGCAAAATGACAAGTTAAATCATCAGTTCTTGAGTTACACTTCAAATTTGGTTGTGCATTTTTACTGATTACTTCAGTTTTTATCATTTTACTTAAAAGAACACAGTTTGGGGTAAGTGCTGACCTGAGAGCAAGAAAGGTTTGCAAAACAGTAGGCATAGGGAATAATAAATAATAAATAGATAATAAAACACGTCTTCATTTTCAGATTAAATCTCTATTTAAGGAATCAGGACTTTGTGGGATGGGGTACAATTCCTGTCTTCAATCAGCACTGTTGTCTAGAAGAACTTGGAGCCTCCAACATTCCTGTGGATTTTCAGTCAAATCACAGTATTCATAAACTTAATTTTTCAATCAGCTCTAATTAGAATAGTTTTAATTTACAAGGGCACCTTGATGGTTTAGAACAAAAAATAACTTAAATAAGTGGCATTCCTTGAAGACACTGGAATAATGCCTGGTCTTGATAATGTCAAATATGATTCACTATTTTCAAACCTGTATAAATAATGCTCTCATGATTTTGGGTTTTAGCCAAATCTGAGTACACACTGGCCTTCAAACATGCCAAAAGTCAAATGCAGATTCATCAATAATGCCAGTGGATGAGTTAAAAGTTCCACTGCTTGTTCATGCTAAAGGAAAGCCTCAAAGAATTCAGCACAAAAGATTCCCATGGCTCACTCTCTCCTAGTGCTTAGCAACAAAAACATCATGCTTCACAGAGCAGCGGGGCCACTGTGCCAACATACATAAAGGTTAAGGGGTGGGAGGGTTAAAGGAAGGATGTCAGTCATATTTGGGGGAAAATATGACAGCAGTGGCTCACCAGAAAGTGTTATGGTTGACAGTCTCCATCATTATCTTATTTCTTAGTATCATGGCCTGTAATTATAGTGGAGCTTGTGTGCTCAGAAATATCTTTTCCACTATTTACAGAGAAGAGGAGAGCACTTAGTCAAAATCCAGTCAGGTTTCCAGATGGTTCAAGTCCTATGCTAATTTCTCAAGATATTTTATATTAGGAAAGACAGATATGCTTCTGAACTATACTTCCAATGCTGTTTCTGGGTCAAGAATGTATCTCTATTTCCATGTTTATATTTAGCACCCTGAAAAAAAAGCAAATAGGTGTCAATTGACAAGAAATATCATACACATCTTCTGAAATCCTGATACTGCTAAAAAACAACTGTAATTTTTTTTTTATGTGGTACTCTATTAAAAATTACCTACTTGACTTAGAGTTATATGCATATATATTATGTTACAGCTCACTAGAACATGACATCTTAGTTGTGGTCTTTCTTCATCTGTTTGCACACATCACTTTTGCCAGCAAACCCTTGTTATTTATATGGATATAATGTCATAACTGAAGCAGCAGAAAAAAAGCTAGCCCAAAACACCTCAGAGCCCCCTCCATTACAAGAGATGAGATTTATAGTTAGAGGGTGAGCTCACATAAACACAATCACCATATGAACTGTCTGAGACATAGATAGCATTGCCTAAGGCAATTATCAAGGGTCTCCTTACCTTTTTTCTATCATGTCCTATACTATATCATGTCTCACAAATAATGAGACCACAGCAATCCCTGCAGGGTCATTGAGACAAGAAAATAATAGCAGCAGAAAGGATTGGTTAATCCTTTCTGTAAGTTAAAAAGTTTTGCAATTTGGCACAGGCTTTATGAGCAAGGATATAATGAATTTTGTACTTACATGATACATGATCTAAAAGGAAGTCCAAAAGTTAAGAGCATACATCTTTTGGGGGTCAGATTTAAATTCCCAGGATTTTCAAGACATGAAGAGTGAACAGGCTGACTACTGAAATATGAAACTTAGCCTTATCGTCATGCATATCCATCACTTTTGTTTGTTCATTTATCTGGAATGAGAGAAATTAGAGGGAAGCCCATGGTGAGCATCTGGCATGTACTGGACTATCTGAGGCATCTTCAAAAGCACCATATTTTAAAGAGTTCATATCAACAACAATGAAGCAGAAGGGACTCCTTTAAAATATAATTCAATCACTAAGTGACTAATTTAGCAGAACATCTGGAGCCTATTTATGCCCATAAGAAGCACTGATTTTATTATTCCAAGCTTTACACATAGTTCTGCACCAGGAGGACTGAATATATCAGACCAACCATTCAACAAACCTAAGTTGCACATGCAGATTTTTACCAGATGAAGAGTTATTTCCAGTACATGTAAGTTTAAGCTCACAAGCTGCTCTTCATCTCTCAAATGACAGTTAATACTCACTGAAGTCATTAGGATTAGGAAACAAACCTAAAAGTGCAGGACCTCATTACCTCCCAGTAATTCACCAGCCCATTGATGTTGTTCATGATGTTGTTCTTCACCAGAAACAATGGAGGTAAATTAGAAGGGGGTAGATTTAGACTTGACATAAGAAATTCTTTACAGTGAGGGTGGAACAGGCTGCTCAGAGAGGTTGTGGATGCCCCCTCTCTGCAGGTGTTCAAGGCTAGGCTGGACAAGGCACTGAGCAGCCTGATCTAGTGGGAGGTGTCCCTGCCTGTGGCAGGGGGGTTGGAACTCGCTGATCTTTAAGGTCCCTTCCAACCCAAACTATTCTCTGATTCTATATATGTAACAACAAGGTGGAAATTACTTTACATTGAAAAGAATCTTACATATGAGTAAAAACACAGTTAAACAAGAAGTTCGACTGTCCACAGTTTTAAATTGGATGAAATAACTGCATAGGAAAAGGGAATATGAATGAGGAAACCTTAACAAAGAATAGCCTCAGGGTTTCAGACCTGCCACTTCTCTGCTAGGGATGTTGCACATCTCAATCTGTCTCTCCTCCTGGGGTCAGCCTTTGAGTAGAAAAATGAGATCATACCTTGCCATAGGAGTTGCTTCTAGAGTTTATTCTATCTCTTCATCCACAAAGATATCATGAAAGGTCCAAACTAACATATCAGCAACTTAAATGTCAAAAGTCTTCTCATATTGCTTCAGAATAAATCTTCTGAGAGCACCACCCAAGGGTTATAGATAATTCTGTTAGAAGTGAAATGTTACAAGCTGCTTGTGTGAGATGACACAATTGTATGTGTCATATTTCCCAAATAGCATCTTTTCTTCTTTACTTTGCTGTCTAGGGACCCCCCCAAACATTGTTATGGGGGATTTCAGTTGACTCCAAACCAATATTCTGCAACATTTTCTCAGAAATACCTAATTTGGAGTTAAAAAAAAAAAACAAACCAGAACTAAATCATATGACCAAGTTCGTCTCAGCTCCAAATTATCATTGAATACAAACCTCTTTAAATAAAAATGTTTTATTGGCTTCCTCTTTATCACTAAGTTGTTACTGCTCTGCTTACTCATTGAAATAAAAATACCCTGATACTACACTCTTGGAAGCCTCACCATCTGTGCAAGTGATAGGAATGGAAACAACATGGATAAGAACATCTGCTCTCTCTGAGTTCTTGGAGTTGGTGAAAAAGAACTGGAGCCCCTAATATTTAAAATTATAAATACTATAAATGTTAACATGCAGAACTGCCCACTTACAAGGCAATTAATGTCTCCAACTACAATATTTTGTCAGTTACATCAATATTATTAGGCAAAGGCAGCTGCTTGCCACTGCCTGCTGATCAGTCTGATAAGGAATGTCATTTGGACAATAAATTACAATCTAAAATAGAAAGAAATCTTGCAGATTACATTGGCTAGCATTCATAAATGGTCATTTGGACAAAAGCATACAGAAATCAGTCTCCCTGTGCCCATGGGGAGTGAACAGAATCACTAATGCTATAAGGAAAAGCAACTCCAGAGCAAACTGGAGCAAACTCCAGTATGCAAACACACTGATACACAGAGCCAGAGCTAAGGGAAAGGACAGACATCCCAAATATGCCTGAACGAGGTAGACTTGTAGACTTGCTTCCTAGGGTATGTAGGGAATATATGGGAGCAAGGATCAGCTGCAGGGAACCTAAAGAAAGGAGGGATGCCTACAAGGTAAAAGCAGAGATGTGTACACCAGTGTGACTGGATGTGAGAGAGAGAAATGTAGGTGCTTAAATTACTCTTCTGGGGATGCTACTGGGTGGTGGAAACATTTGGCTATTCATCCTAAAATAATACTTCTGTTATCCACTGGAGTGGGGCAGATTTGACATGATTCTTAATGTAATGTTTTTATTTTGACAATGCCTGAAGGCAGAAATTGAGCCTGACTGGACAGAAGCTCTGAAAAAAACAAATAATGGCTCTTGTCTCAGGAAACATAAAGCCTGCTTCTTGTTCTCTTTGGATAATATTATGAGGAATGACAAATAGCAATGTGATCAAAATTTTGTTTATTTAAAAATCTGTATGTCCTTTCTGAATCCAGCCAAACTTTTTATAGGATTCCAGACCACCAAAATTATAACCCCTTTTTTCAAAGAATCCTTGTTAAGCCACAACCCTTTCAGCAAATACACAACTCATCCAAATACATGCAAACAGAGATGCATGCTGGAATGGAATAAAACCCTCAGTAAAGCTCCCTGTATTAACACTGGGACAAGAATTTATTCAAATGTTAGGAGATTGTAACCCTACCTCAACAATTTTCTTTACTGAATTAAATATCAAAGTCTGTAGCTTCTTTCTAATAGTTACACATTAGCAATCAAAGGAAAATCACAGCCTCTACTTAAATCAAAATTCATCTTCAAAAGCCTGTTAAAATTAAGCTTTAGTTCCTAGTCCTCCTCTTTGGCTGCTCCTCATTCTGAGCCCTGAGAGTTTCTAAAGCCATGGCTGAATTTCCTGGGTTCAATCCAATCCTGATAGAGGCTGAGAGGAGCCTTTGTCCCCTTCTATTCTCAGGAACCTCTTCTAAAACAAACACAAGCTAAACTGCACCAAATGCAGGATTTTGACAAAATTGCTTTTATACCTGGCTAGAAATTACCTACTCTGTGTAGTGCATCATTATGGGTACCTTGCAAATATATTAAGGGACCAGAGCTACTACAATTCACCATTTTAAAAAGTTAACTATATTTGCCCCAGTAGGACTGACTGTTCAGAGGAGGATGTGACTGTCTCTTATTCAGTTTGTCCTCTCCCAGTGTCATAAAGCCTCATCAATGCTTATAAAATGTTGGATAGAAACAAGAACTGGTGTCCAGTATCTCCTTCACTGGTAGCAGATCTATACCAGCATGGTACATGTTCCCTCTTGTCTTCTCACCTACTTGTGCAGGACAAGCAGAATTATTTTGCAGTGATAAACAAAATAATTCTGTCAATATGAGCACAAAGAGTGGTGTCATTGAGCTCCACTGATCAGACAAAGCCACACCATCTAGAATTTTGCACTGAAATACCTTGAAGATAAAAATCTTGGTAAAAAGTCAAGTGTTTATTCCTGTTTATAGATTCGTTTCTTTTGCCTGGAGGTTTGTCTTGAACAGTAATTCTGTATTCAAGGTCTACATGTAGTCTCATTATCTTCCTCAAAGAGAGAGTAGGAATGTAAATATAAGAGAAGTATGTTTTTTTACTTGGAAACCTTTCATTTTGTTGTTTGCATTTCTGAACTGTCTTGGGACTAACCCAGCCTGTTGTCAACATTAGAATAGAAATCCATCTGGGCAAAAGCTTGGGGTATGGTAGTGTGAGATCCAGCTCTCAGAAACTCAGAGTAGGCTGCTTTTGAAAGGGTAGCAACATCTTTCAAGGCTAAACATTTAGGAGTTTAGTTATTTAGTCTATGGGAGAAGGCTCTTTATAAAACTTGTACTTAATGTAGCTGCTCTCCCTGGAAGGAAGTCTTTTCATATTTGTTAAGACAGGAAAACATTTCTACCTACCTTGCTTGATGCAGCCAATCCCTCATATCCTGCCCTTTTTCAGTGGACAGTGGATGACTCTGTATTTGCTTATACTTTTACTTGTGCAGAGAAAAATCTCCTGAGTATCTGCTGACTCTGACTTGACTAAATCAATTCACATTGTTTATGATTTCTAAATTCTCTGACTAGAACTTGGCATGTGTGCCAGTGACACACAATGCTCAGCATCCATATGACAAGCTTCTGTCATGTCACCCAGCTCTAAATCACAGAAATAGTGGAAAGCATTCCTAAATACATCCTTAGCCAACACTAGAAACCTGGCTTACTGGTTTCCATAAACTACAGCAACAGAAATTGCTCTTCCTGTGAAGTTGTTTCATTCTTGACTTGTCTTATGTTGCCCCAGAATATTCTTGTTAAATTCTTTTAAGCACCCCCCTGTAACAAGACAATTACAAGGAAAGAACTGCATTTCATCCTGAGCTTGTGCAAATATTTCCTCAGTTAACACATTTCTCCTTACCCAGTAGGATTACATCATTGTAACTCTAATATTTCACAAGAATTTGCTGCTGGGTTGATAAATTGAAAAGATGGCATCTTCTCTACCACAAAGTTCTTTGCCTCACAAAAAAGCCATACTGTAATATATAATAAATATACAGCACAGCCTGCTTAGGCAGATTCCAAGAATTTTATATGCTGTAATTTAATCCCTAGAAAACCAGAGGATATTAAATGAACTAAACTGTCTTAGCCAGAAATCTCTGATTTGGGCTGCTCTTTGATGTTTATATCGGAGAGTCTTTGATGTCTCAAAATTGTTTCAGAAATTAGAAAAAAAATCTTGACTTTGTAAATCATTTTGTGATTACATAAATGACAATATGATGATGAATGGCACAGTGTTTGCAAAAATGAATGGTTTCTCTGAATATTAAGTTAATCAAAAAGCCAGGACTGTCTAGTATGAGCTCCTAGTGCCTTAAAGATCCTTTGGCATTCCAGATGCACAATGAAACAAAAATAGTGTAGCCTTATTATGAGCACCTTTCCACATCTGCAATCCTGTTATACAATAAACTCTTGTTCTTTTGTAGCAAGATTGCACTGGCTCTTTTTTTTTTTCTTTCTTTCTTTTTTATTATTAATTTGAACCATGTGGGGAGAGGGTAATCCAGTAAGCCATAGGCATTTCATATCAGAGCTTTCATACAATCACATGTAACTTCAACCATCTGGGGGGAAGGATAGATAGAATTTGGTTTATATCAATAGGCTGTGAATGATAGCAAAGTGCAGAAACAGTAGACTTCAAATGGATGTTGTATATATATTCACATATATGAACATAATACTACAAGTATTCACATGAACATGGGCCTGTTGGTGCAATAAATTGGTTTTGCTATTAAACAAAAAAGCAAGCACTACGCCCTAAGATTGTCTGTTGTATTTACAACACTTTGAATATGTGGCATTGTCCATAAAGTGGGTGGAAATTATACATATGAAACATAAAAGAGAACAAGTGGTATGCATATACACGTGCAAAAAGATTTCTGTCAGCAACATGTTTTTCTGATTGGTAAATAAATGCCATTTTGAAATTCCACAGAAAAAAAAACAAAAACAGTGATTAGGTAGACAATTAAAAGATAATGATTTAGAAACCAGATGTCTGCTTTTATTTTGAGCAAAAAGAAAGCATTATCTCTGAAAACACATTCATATATTGTTTATTTTCAAAGTGGACTTCAAAATTAAATTACGGTATTTGGAAGAAAAAAAATTCAAGAGACATCTGCAAGAAATAGAATCTATTTATAATTTTACCTTTTTGATGTCGAAAGATATCCTAGAGGAAAGCCTTAGGGATATAAATACTTCTCAGACCTACAGTAAAAGCATGCAGTTTTTAAAAAAGCATAATCCTGTATCAAAGTTTTGTGAAACCCTGATAAAAATTCAAGAGTTCATGCATATAAAAGATTAAAAACAAAAACAACCAATGCAAATAATTAGAATTATTTACAGTCCTGTGAAACCCAAACTGCATGCATGTGGAGTGCTCTGAGTGTTGTAAAAGATGTAGTTCTGTAAAAAAGCTGGAATTCTGTAAAATGGAAGTAGAGAGGAAAAATATATGACACGCAATATCTTCACCTGTAAAGTACAAATTAGTGAGTTTCCATTTCATTTTTAAGTAATATATTATCTAATCATGGAGATGATTCTGATTCTATCCTGATGTTTTCTTTGGAAGTTTGATCTCTGCTCTCTAAAAGTGACTGACTGCAAACAAATTGCAAGGTAAGAATCTGAAAAATGAAATTATATTCTGGTTGACTGTGTGATTTTATAATTAAGCCATTATTTAACAGATAGTGCCTTCCAGGTTAGCTTTTTAGATACTTTAGATATCTTGAAAACTAGGTACCCATAGTTTTCCTCTTGCCCACTCAATATGTCACCTCATGATAGCAGGCAATCAAGCCAGTTAGGTGTGATTTGTCATTGTGATCTGAACAGATTAGAATCATAGAATAGTTTGGGTTGGAAGGGACCTTAAAGATCATCAAGTTCCAACCCTCCTGCCAAAGGCAGGGCACCTCCCACTACATCAGGCTGCTCAGTGCCTTGTCCAGCCTGGTCTTGAACACCTCCAGAGAGGGGGCATCCACAACCTCCCTGGGCAACCTGTTCCAGTGTTTCACCACCCTCACTGTAAAGAATTTTTTTCTTATGTCAAGTCTTAATTTCCCCCCTTCCAATTTACATCCATTGTTTCTGGTCCTCCCATCAGATATCGTATTAAAAAGTGCTTCCCCTGCCTTTCTATAGGACCCCCTCAGGTACTGATAAGTTACTTACTTATAGGTTACTATGAGGTCCCCCCTGAGCCTTCTCTTCTCCAGGTTGAATAACCCTGATTACGTTCCTATGTTTAGAGATGGATTGTGAAGGAGATGTCCTTTACAAGTTCTTTACAAGAACTTCCTTATAGTCTTTATATACGGCCTGTAATTCCCTGAGTCCTCCCATCACTTTTCTTCAAGATGGGCAAAGTGTTAGCCATCAAGGGATCTTCCCTGATAACCACCATCTTGTTCAATGACAACAACCTTGCAATCACTGGAGCCAACTCTTTCAGTGGCCATGGGTGAATCCCATCCAACTCCAATGTTTTTAGACTTCTCTCAGTAACACTCTGTTTCTGCTGCATTATTTTCCCCTCTCTTTGCCAAACCACATTGGTCCAGGCTTTGTGAAAACTCAGGGAAAAAAATGAAGTCTTCTTTAGCCTTTTCTGTATCATTTCTTAGTGAGAAATGTTGTCAAACTCAAATTTCTTCCTGAACTTTATTCTGTAATTGAGATAACCATAGATTCTTCTCTACTATATTTTATGTTTCCTGATTTTAGCTCTGACTAGATGCTGGTCTTCAAATTCTTGGCCTTCAATATCAAATAAAAGTACTATAAATGTGCTTTTTTTTCTTCATCTTCTTTTAACTTCTTACATGTTTCCTTTGCATTCTGTGTCATTAGGAAGGTTCATGTTTAGCCAAAAGGAGAGACAAAAAAGGAGGGGTCTTAGAATTGTCAAGTGGATGCATAGTTCTACATTGGTCCTCAGTGCTCCAGTCATCACTTTCTGACTTGAGAATCTGAAATAAAGAAGGATTTCCACAGGCTGATGGACAAAAGGGTTCCTGTGCCTTCCTGGTGCTTTTCTGTAGGCCATCTGCTTAGGAAAAATGAAAAGTGAAATAGGAAACTGGCAAATAAAATCTGAAAAGTCCATGTTCTGGAAGGGAGCCACTGGATTTTTTTTCTGAGGCAGTGTTAGAGAATTTTTCTCTCCTGGAGAAAAAAATATTAAAAGAGGGGGGGAATGTTTATTTTTTAATCTTCAACTACTTTACCTTTTAAGTTTCTCTATTTTTCCTAGATTTGCTGTCAAGCTTAAGCCAAACTATAGAGTTATATGTTCTATCATTGACTGAAAACATAGCACTTATCATTTTATATGCAGAATGATACTACAAGCTTTTTGCTTCTTTTTCACCTGTCTGAACAGAACAATTTAAGAAGCTTAATAACCATTACATATTGCCAGTGAGAAGTTTTCCTGAATCCATTGACACTGAAAAGAGCACTGGGGTGAATATATCTCTTACTGACTTTATGGAACTATCTAGATCTACTGCTTTTTATATGATAAATTCTTTTTTAATTATTGATAAGATATTGGATTTGAATATTATATGGTCTATTAACTGACATTCCCTCTTCTTCCACCTTCTTTAAAACTATATTTGTCTTTAAATAATAAATCAAATTCTATTAATACTTTCAAAAACCAATTAAAACAGATGTGAGTTAAAATAGTCTGAAGGAATTAACCCTAGCACTGAACAGTAAGCGAAAAGAAAGTTAAAAATTATGTGATTGCTTCAGAATGTATTAAGAAACTCCCTTTCAACACTGGCTTAGCAGAATGAGTCAAGAAATCCTGGAAAAAAATCTCTCAGAGCAATAACACTAAACTAAAACCACCATGGCTAATCTTTAACATCCTAGGACACTCCTGAATGAATCCTGCACACTGCTGTATATCAAGGCTTTGATTCACAGTGTTGACTTACCACCTGAGCTGAGTTTAATGAGGTTTAGATGTGTCCCTCTTTATTTCTGAAAAGTAGGAAAGAAAATAGGTTTGCCCAATTATTCAATCTTTCTGGAGCTGAAGTTAAAAGAGATTGTTCCATTCCTAAATTATTTTCTCTGGATCTGATCTCACAAATGAGATAATCCCAGAGAGGTTTAGCTTTGAAAGCAAAAGTGAGTGATTTGACTTTCCCAGACTCTGTGAGCCAGGATTACCTAGCAATTAAAGAATTAAGCTAGTAGACCAGTGACAGTAGTTTTGTTCTTAATTTTGCAACTAATCCAGTAAAAACAACTGAACCCTCTTCAGTCTGCCCCATTGCAAGTAGAAGTACTTGGAAGTTTTTCAGGTGGATTACATGCATGCTTATTCTTGTAGTCTAGTATGTCCTACTTGAATGGAAGGCAATATGTGAAGATGGAATAACAGGATAATAACCACTCTCTACAACTCAATCTAATGCTAGCAAAACATGCCATAGCCAGGACTCTATAACTACATGGGTATCAGTAAATCATTTCAGGTCCTTTTTTAAGTATTTACATAATTTCACTTGTGGTCTGAGGCAAGGATGAAGCTGTCTGTGACTCCCCATATCTTTTGTGCATGTGAATTGACACTGTTGTTCCTCATTGATAGGTAGCCTGGGGAAAATCCCTCGAGGGGAATGAGACTCTGATATTCAGGAATTCTCTGAATTGGGCAGATCTGGAGCATAAATGACCTGGTTTGAAATCTGTGAGTTCACAGAACAGAGGAGTATGTGTCAAATAGATTCTATTTGAGTTATGAACTCATTGATTTAGTCTGCTGTGAGCACTAGACTCTTCCATAAGAGGCACAGAACTTTTAGATGAATTGCATGTAAGTTAGTTAAGTCATTTATTAACATGTGTCTGGAATGTGCTTCTATTAAAAACATCAGAGACAGCTTTGATTGCTCACTAAACAGATTTGATTTTGGAAATGCACTTTTTTTTTTTAAATACATAGCAATTTTGTTGCTATCTTCTAGATTTTTTTAAAGTAAACCACAAAATGAAAGCTTCCATCTTATGTTCCATCACATGTGTTTGTGGCAGGGGTAGTAAAATCTTCAGATCCATCTGGATCTAAGAAAGAAGTTTTTTACTGTGAGGGTGGTGAGACACTGGGACAGGTTGCCCAGAGAAGCTGTGGATGCCCCCTCCCTGGAAGTGTTTAAGGCCAGGCTGGTCTAGTGGGAGGAGTCCTTGCCTGTGGCAGGAGGGGTTAGAACTAGATGATCTTTAAGGTCCCTTCCAACCCAAACCTTTCTATGATTCTATGATTCTATGACCATACTACTGGCTGCCTTTAAGCTGGTAAATTCCTATCTGCCATCAGGACATTAGGGAGGATGGCACACTTTGACAGATTTCACAGATCAATTCTTTCAACCTGTGACATCTTCTGAGGTCAAGGTGAGGTAATCTGGTACTCATCTCCATATGCTTCACCTACCTGCAATGTGTCAAAGGCTTTCGCAGTTGTTTTTGCCAATAAGACACTGCTTACTCTCATCTGTATTAAGTTTGAGTTCAGCAGCCTCTTCCTTTATGATTTCATTGCAAGATACTTGAAACAGTACTGACCAGTTCATCTTCTACTCTTCTTTTGGCATCCTTCAGCTCCACAAAAGACTCAAACATAAATTCTTTGAACATAAACTCTCTCACAGTGCATGTTTTTCTGCCTGTGCAATCTCTCCATGCATTGAGATAGCAGAGAACTCCTTCCCTCTTCCAGTGGCATCACATTCTACAACGTTTTGCACTGGTTTTGTCTGAATACTACTCCATTCTCCTCAAATCAAAATAACTAGACTTCAGCTAGCTTTGCTTAAAAACTTCCTTCTTGTATTAATTCATCAGTGGTGCCCACATAGATCCTTCCTCTCCACCACTAACTGAGCAAGTGCCAAGACAAGATATTATAAAAATCCCGTCCCTATCCTTGCATGTTTGCCCTGTCCCCACACACCCACACACACACACATATATATATATATATGTATATATTGCCCTATTGTGGTCTGTTCTCTCAGGAGTGCAGGCTGTGGGCTCAAAAGGACAGGAACTGCTATATTTTGAGATAATGATGTCCTGATACATGGACATCACTGTAGGGTTTAACAAGAAGACTGGACATCTGCAACACCAGTAAGCTGAGAGACAGCATTTATCCTGCTGCATGGTATATCTCTTTCTATTCCTCAAGCAAGATTTTGAGAATAATAATAACAACACAGTATCAATTAAAGGAGAGAAGATATTTCCCATATGACAAGAAAAATGTGTAGACATTTTGTGCAAATTTTCATGAGTTCTAGAGCAGACAGCAACTTTCAACTCCTTTTTTACCAAGCCATGTCTGATGGATGGTGCCCCTTTATTTCAGCATCCCAGGATCACCACTTGCTTTCACTAAATTTTCTAGTAAAGTATAAGCCAATGATAAAATTTATATCTCAGTCAGTAAAGCTCAGTCATCACAGTGGCTGTGGTAATGTGTGATAACATAATAAATTATCAGCACAGAGACATAGCATGCAGGATTATAAAAGGATTAATACTATTTCCGAAGAGGAATAGTTAATTTAAGTGCACATTCTCCTCACATCTGCCTGTCCAAAGGATATTGGATTTGTTTTACAGGGAAACTTGTTGATTTTCAAAATTTTTGAGAATATTATAGATACTCCTGAAGAAAATTGATTTGGCATATAGTAGTAGAGTGTCTTGAAGATGTGACCATCATTGCTCAGCATCTGTAAGCATCATGTAAGGAATCTTTTTTGTGATTAATTAAATGGAGGTGGCTGATGGGAGGTAAACAATCACAGACAAAACTGAAAGCTTAGTAACAACTAATGGAGAACACTCATTTGAGCACCTAATCAGGTTTGAGAAGATTTCAGTGTGCAAAGTAGCCTTTTATGAGAGTTCATCCTGCTTCCCTTATGTGGTTGTATTGTCCATAGAAGCCTGTCCCCTGAAGCATGGATATTTATTACACACTTCCTTAGCTCCAAGCTTTCCCTGATGTGACAAAAATCACCAAAGATTAAAAAACATTTTCAAAAGTGCCTCAAATCACAGCTCATAGATCTTAGAATACATGGTTTTGAATAATTAATACAAAAGACAAAATCAATATTTTGTCATGAACAAGGAGGGGGGGGAAAAGATAAAAGTAAAAAAACCACAACCAGGAAACAAAACAGTAATAAAAAATCAGTTTGACAAGAGGATTCACCTCAACTACAAGTCTTCATGTTCTACTAGGAGCTTCTAGTTCTAGTTTTAGAGTTTCCTTTAGGAATTCAGTGACAGGCACGCCCTGAATTCATCTTTTATGGTGTATGTTATATAGTTTTGTGATCCAGTACTGACTCAACCTTCTCCCTTTACACTTTTGCAATATAAAAGGCTTTCGGTTTCAGCTGTCTTTGTACTTCGTGACCTGCAAAAATCTGAAATCAGAGATGTCAGCAAGAGTTTCTTTCTGAAGAGACCGTGGTGAAGGGCTACTCAGTCCTCCTCTAATGCCCGTTTCCCACACAGCAGGAAATTCGTGTTGAGATTGCCACAGAGCTGACAATTCCACATTTCTTCACTCGTGACCTGAAGCAGTTGTATTTCCCCGATAATTTTGCACCCTGTAGTGACACATCTATGCTGGCATTTGTCCTTAATTTATATCTGCGTGCCTTTAAACAATACTTGTAGCCTCGCCTAAAAGGAGCTCAAACGAGTGACATTCCTTGGCGGATCGATCACAGTGATTTGTCTGATCTTTAGTCCATCGAGCGCTTTTCTACTTACTGTTAGTTTTGGATGTTACCCCAGTCAATGCTTCTCTTTAACAGACCATTCTCATCTCTTCTTTGCCTGATTAGTTCATTCACCGAGTGTTACAGTGTAGGATAGTTGTTGTAAAGAAGCAGGGCTCTGAGTGCCTCCGTGTCCGCTCTAAGAAACGCCCTAGAGCTAGGAAAAATAAAAGAAATCAT